>JALIZH010008641.1:0-274826 GCA_030522465.1 Rhipicephalus appendiculatus | reverse complement strand
AAAGTTGCCTGCTGAAACACCTGAACAGAGGAAGGCCAGACCAGCATTTTATAGAGAGGCTTATGATGTGAGGAGGCGTACCAAGATCAAAGCGACTGCAGCCGCCGCCTGTGTCCTTAGTCATTAAAAACCAAAACATACCTTCCTCTAAGATATGACCCGCATATATTCACCGCCTACAATTTCTTTCTGTTTTAGCAAACATACATATCAGACTTAACCCTACAAATATAACCAGGGTCGTGGCCGCGTCGCTCGAAGCACTCAGTCACACCCTGGCAGGCGGCGGGTTCGAACCCTGATGGGAGCGTCAGTATCTGGTAGGTACGTTCCGAGCGCATCCTCCAGATTCTCACCAGAGTTCGCATGCAGTGGCCGATGGGACGACAGCAGACAATCTTGGCCGTTCGGAGGTTGAGTGAGTGAGCCGTCACGAGCTGCTCCAGTATCTCAACACGGGGAGTGCTGGACGGTCGCCTTCCATCCCAGCTGATCGACCGGAACCAGGAAGTCACGTGGCGAAGATTTGTCGCGGGCGGGGTAGGCGTCCCATTACGATTTTTTTTTTTTTTGCTATAAAAGCTTCCCACTGTTGTTCATGGTAGCTGCATCTGTACGATTAGTCAGAACCTGAGAGGTTTTCTTATTTTAACGCTGTAGCGTTAAAGAGCGCGTGTCGAATAAATACCGGCGTCAGCGTCATTGTCCATGAGCGAAGCCTCGCATGGACGAAAATTATAAAACCCGGCGATATAAGTCTGAATTGAACGCAGGGCTTGACCACAAGGAGAACATAGAGCCATTTTGGGGTCTTTTTTTCTAACACCAAAAGTGTTCGAGGTTCTCGTAATTTGTCCGTCGACAACAGAAAATCGCTGAGGACCGCCTCACGTTGCCTAGAACCATTGCCACAGCTTTGCATAGCCGCGTGACTACTGTGCGAAACAACAGGTGCGAGGCTATGCAGGGCGAGACGGTAAGTTGCGAGGCTAAGCTGGGTGAGACAGCAGGTTCGAGGTCCGGTACAAGAAACTATCATCATCATAAAAGGGCAGGCGCTCTCTTCGTCATCTGCTTCTCCACTGCTTTGCTATCATAACACGTGCGCCGATGTTCCGGCATCGGATGCGATAACTCTGATAGGCGATACAACGAGTAGAGAGAGCGAGAAAGAGAGAGACATAAGCAAAAAAATTGTGGTTGATCCCTCTGATATAGGAATCGGTGTAACTCATGAAAGTGAAACATGTCTTCACAGAAGTAGTTGAATGTTTGTTGCACATTGATATATAATATCTGTTGGTGTTTAGTGACTGCAGCACCTTAAACGTTGATGCACCCATGTTGGCGCGTGGTGACACATCTCCATCACGACAACC
Source organism: Rhipicephalus appendiculatus (assembly GCA_030522465.1). Classification (NCBI taxonomy): domain Eukaryota; kingdom Metazoa; phylum Arthropoda; class Arachnida; order Ixodida; family Ixodidae; genus Rhipicephalus; species Rhipicephalus appendiculatus. Next base: position 273,447 of record JALIZH010008641.1, on the reverse strand, counting down.
AACCACTCGCGACCGGGATACATTTTCTGGAGAGATTGCATTGCGCGCACCGGAGCATCGCGCAAATCACACATGAACCACAGGCGTTCGCAAACCGTGGAACGGGTTTTCACTAAATCGTTTTGTGAACTCATGGTCCACTGCAGCGAAGGGTGCATGATTTAGGGTCGCCGACCGTCCTTAGATGTGCTAGGCATGCGGCGTCGTGTTAGCCAGCAGCGTCCGACTGCTCGCTAACACTACGCAATACAATGGAGGTGTATTGCTGCGCAAGGTCATCGGAGAAGTTTAAAAGCCGCATTTCCTCTGCAATGAACACTTTTCTTGAACGCCTACCTCAGATCGGAAGCACACGGCTTTAGAGAACAGCTGTTCGGCTTTGCGAAGCGATGCGTGCACCTGCCGTTCGGATGAGGTTTGAAGCGCGTAGAACTCTGATATTGCTTTCTTGTCGATTTGTGGCAGCACAGCGAGGTTAACTGACCATTTGGCGCTGGCTGACGCAAGAAAAAGCCGTGTTTTCTCGCTCCGAAAGCTCCGCCAACGAGAGCTGCTCAACCTCTCCGTGTGCTATCCTTATGGAGACGCTAGCAGACGATTTCGCGACGGCGCCCTGCGAAACATAGCGGATGCGCCCACTGTTGCCAGAGCACTAAGCATTATGAATATCCCCTATTGCATGTCCCAATCAGAACCTACAAGGGATGTTTTAGGAATAATCCCTATGCGCATGTCCAAAGGAGATCCTAGAAATTATCCTGCTTGGATGTGGGATGTTTGGACTTGTTTGGGAAGTCACTGGGAAAACCCGACGGTTTTCTGAACTGGTTATCTCCGTCCCTTTCCCCCCACCTTCTAATCCCGTCCTTCCCTGCTACTCAAAAGTACAAGAGCTTACAGGTGATCATTGGAACAATCGCCAGCGCATGATCATAAAATGCTCTCTTTTATTGAACACTTTTTCTTGCGCCACAGGTTGTAATTACGATGGAAGATGTTATGCTCACTGATGCAATTTAACACATGAACGTACACATTTTTAGATTAAGTGCCCAGCACAAGCTCAAAGATGGAATCACTTCACGTTGGCAAGGAAAGAGAGAGAGAAACAACCTTTATTGCCCCGGCAAGTGTGAGAGGAGTTCATGTCATTTCCCTTAGATGGCAGCCAAAAGTTCTTGCTCCCTCGCGGCATCTTCGGCTTGCCTGATAACCTGTAGTTGGTCCTCGATGTTTGAACTAAGCAGTGCGGTCTCCCAGTGCTCCGCATTTATATATGTGTTGCTTCGCCCCTAAACGATGTTGGGGCAAGCCCAGATAATGTGCTTGAGGTCCGCCCGCTTATTGCAGCGTTTACATCTGTCTGACCAGAGATCTGGATTGCAATGACTAAAAGTGATTAAGTTTGGGAAGGTGTTTGTTCGTAATTGGTACCGCGCTATCGCCTACTGCTTATTTAATGAGGTCAAGCAAATAGGTACATTCAGCTTCCCTTGGGCTGCCTTCCGCTATGTCGTCCGTCCGCCAGTTAAAACCAGGATAATTGAAACCACCCGCCATAAATCTGATGAGTCAAGAATTCTGTTACAAAAGCTGATGATTAACCAGCGCCTCTTGTGAGTCTGGCGGAAGGTAACAAACCCCAAATGAACAACTTAACATTGACCGCCGTAGCAAGAACATGCTAATCCCTAGGCTGGCCACCACCGTTGTCGCCTAGCTACAGTGAAGATATACATTTCAAGCACGTATTGGCTACCTGCAATCTCTTTTTGCTCTGGCTATATAGATTCGACTTAACATTAAACACCTAACCAGGGTTGTGGCTGTGTGTCTCGAAGCACTCGGTCATACCCTGGGAGGCGCTGGGTTCGAAACCTGGTGAGATCGTCAGTATCTGGTAGGTACGTTCCGAGCGCATCCTCCAGATTCTCACCAGAGTTAGAATCCAGTTGCCGGTGGGACGACTGCACGCGATCTTGGCCGTTCGGAGGCTGAGTGAGTGAGCCGTCACGAGCTGCTCCAGTATCTCTACACGGGGAGAGCTGGACGGTCGCCTTCCAGCCCAGCTGATCGACCGGAAGCTGGGAGTCACGTGGCGAAGAAGCTTTGTCACGGGCGGGGCAGGCGTCCCATTGCGACGTTGCTTTTTTAAATGCGAAACATTTCTTAGCGAACTTCGGCGACTTTGAGCGTATCTATCTATCTATCTATCTATCTATCTATCTATCTATCTATCTATCTATCTATCTATCTATCTATCTATCTATCTATCTATCTATCTATCTATCTATCTATATAGCCACCTACGACTTTGTGCTCACCTGGCCGTATCGTTAATGGGATTTATACCAAAATTGGTATGGAATAACATGACTGTATGACGGACATGAATGACTGGTCATATCATGAAAATCATGAATAACTTGTCATGAAAAGCTTTCGCCGAACACACTTTGGAATGTACAAAGTGTCCAATCTTTGCGGGACGTGACGGTATGACGAACATAAATGATAAATGGTAATAGGGAAATCGTGACATGTCATGTGCAACATGACTTGCATGCCACGCTCATGACGCGCTCACGGCCGTTTCGCTAGCTTGACATACACCAAAATTGGTATTGCGTGACGTGACTGTATGACGAACATAAATGACAGGTCCTAAAATGTAAATCATGACATGCAAAATATGTACAGCATGATTTGCTCCTTGCTGGCTGCTTCGCATTACATCGATTCCCACAGTGCGTGGGATCTGCCGGTTTTTCGTTATTAAGGTTAAAATAATTCTAACAGCGCGCCGTAACTGCATGTGTTCGGTGAGCCAGAACCAGGCATATTTCGTCATTTTGACAATTTTGTGCGTAGAGTTTACGCATTATTATCTTTGGTCCCCAGTATGGCACATGATATACAATGAGCCTAAGACCACTTTCAGTCCCTATCTTTCCCATGTATTGTTAAAGGGAGCCCGCTTGATCCGGTCAATTGACTTTTCTATATTGAGTTCGTCTGTAACGACAGTGCATGTTCTACCGATGCTCACTCTCACTTCAATTTCGGTGTACGAAGATAGAGGCAGTGGCAAGGCTGACTGTTATACGCGCAGTGTGCTGCCACGGCTGGAGCATAATGATTTGCAGTTTACCTACAGCCCGATTCTGTATCATATTGCACTTTGATTGTCATGAATTCTCTCAAAAAGAAAAAAAAACTTCCCCATCTCCCGCTAAAGGGAACCATGTGTGGATGCGAAGCAGCGGGGAGATAATTAGCTTGAGCGGGAGGAACGTCGCCGCTCTCATTTCACGGCAGTGGTGCGGGCGCTCATCGCGGCGCTGCGCAGGAGAGAGAATGAGGCGCGCGCGCTCCGTCATTTTCATACCGCGGAACTACGGTGGCGCCCCCCAGCGGAGTAAGCAGCTGTCACACCACCTGTCGTTCGCGCCGCTCCGTAGAGGATTCCTAGAGGAAATGACGGGGGGGGGGGGGGGGGGACCTAGGAGAGGAGAGAGGGAAAGAGGACGCGCATGCGCTGTGGGACGCCGGAGCCGCTCCGTAGAGTAGAGTATTCCTAGAGGAGAGAGGGGGGAGAGGACGCGCATGCGCCGCTCCGTAGAGTAGATGATTCCTAGAGTAGAGGAAGGGGGGTGAGCGTAGGAGAGCACAGGGGAGGGGACGCGCATGCGCTGAGGGGGGTATGTGGGACGCGGGGGGCCGCTCCGTAGAGTAGACGATTCCAAGAGGAGAGAAAGGGGGGTGAGCTTAGGAGAGAGAGGGGGAGGGGACGCGCATGCGCTGTGGTAGTGTGGGACGCGGGAAGGAGGGACGGACTAAGCCCCCTCCAAACACATGGCAAGCAAGATTAAGGAATGGGGTCAACCTGGGCGACAGACACCACCTGCCTAGCCATTGCTAAGCAGCGCCTCTGTGCTCTCGGCCATGACTCAAGGAATGGGGTCAACCTGGGCGACAGACACCACCTGCCTAGCCATTGCTAAGCAGCCTCTCTGAGCTCTCGGCCATGACTCTGATGACTATGTTAGGGTTGACGGCCTTCATATTACTACAGCGTTCTGGTTCGCATAATGGGTGCTTCCCGACTTCATGACAGTGGCCGGACGCGGGACACGGGAGGGACGGACAGAGCACCGAGCATAAGATGCTTCGCATCTAAAAAAAAATACAATTGGCCAAGTGTTATCGAAGTTATCGCTCGAGGCGATCGCTTCCGTCTGCTTTGTGACGAATCACACTGGAGAACCGGATCATTGAAAACCGCACTGAAAGTGCTCTCTTCACAAAGGGCGTCGTCTCAGTGGTCGGAAAGGGGTCGGAGCTGACTTGCGTCGAGCGGTAGAGAAAGATCACAACGCCAAGAGGGGCCGTGAACGTTCTGAAGTTTTCTCGCCCTAAAAGCAAGGTACAATTGAAATCATATAACGTTTAAATGTGATATCATCCTAATGACTTTTTATTTTGTTTCATTCGTCCAGCAGTGACGGCAGCTAAGAGTATATTGCGTTTTGACCCGATGATGTTGACGTCGTTGACACGAGCGAGTATCGTACGGATTCTGCGTCAGATCTCCTAGACGTGATCTGTATTGCCTGTCGTCAAGCAGGAGCAAGGCGTCATATCGCTTCGCTAAAATACTTGATTCGCCCCACGATGACCGCAGCGAGAGCTGTTGGAGCTCACTTTCAGATCCGAGTTTGCAGGATATTACACATCAAAAGCATATACATAGGGCTTGTTGTAGACGGGCTTGTAGGGCTGAGTTGGTGAAATAGTGAGTGGCTGGGTTGGCTTCTCTTTCTGTCTATATGTCGTAGTACAATATGGCGCACACAACGTGTACGAGCTCCATAGGATTGAGTCGTCTCGAAGAGTTGTGTCCGGCAGGTTTGATTCCACAGATTAGGTCACGAAGTCGCAGCACTACTTTATAGGGGTCAGTAAATCGGCACATGAGTTTTTCAGTTCAAAATAGTTGGGTATGGATGTATAGTAATGAACGGCGCGAAATAAAAACGAGAGTTCTTCGGGAAGGCGGTGATGTCTTGGCGGGGTCCTTAACCACATTTTGTCATCAAGGTCATATTGCGTTTCACGATGCCGCCGGTCTTAGCAGCCTGCGTCGATCCACTGTTGTCGGCATATACGGTATCTCGCTAACAGGCGTACAGTCACAACAGAAAAAGGTTAGCACCAATGAGCGGTGGCCGGAGCGTCAACATTGCGACACGCGGCGCTGTTGTTTCCGAGGGCGCCGATAGCTAGTGTGACCAGCACATTCCATTTTCCGATGCAGGCGTGGCCGGCAGTCCATCTTGCTGTCGGTCCATCCGAAAGCCCACATCCTAAATAAGCGCTTGTGCATACTTATCGGCAGACTTGGATAGGCGCATGATTTTTTTCTTCCTTTTTTTTTTTTTTTTTGCTGGAGTGGCGAGCAACCGTATCATCTTTCTCACAGTTGCCCCGAAAAAGCTGTTTGCTAGCTGTTGTGCTTTCCACCGGCCACCCCTGCTTTAGAAAATGGAATGTACTTGACACTCTCGCTCTCGCCGTGCTCGGGAACAACAGCGCCGCGTGTCGCAATTTTTCCTCTCTGGCCACCGGTCATATGTGCTAAACAATTTTCTTTGCGACTATGCTTCCTCAGCTCTTTGGGAAGTGTAATAAAGATAAGGTGGATAATTATCTAGGCCTATCGGCAACGTAGCACCCAATGTTGTGGAGACTTTACGACCATATAATAGCTGAAATGACGTGACTTACGAGGACTCTTGCACGACGGTGTTGTAGGTAATCGTGACATAGGATATTTATAGCCCTTCCTAAAGGGACACTAAAGGCAAATAACAATTTACGTCAGAGTGAAAGATCAATGTTTGAGAACGTATAAAACGTCATTATTATCAACAGCAGTGGTCTACTTATCGAGAAATTAAGGTAACTGTGCAACACCATACGCGCCACGAGTGGGACATTTTGAAATGATCCCAATGACGTCAAAGGGTCCGACTACAATCAACGACTAGTAATGGAACCAGTTGCAATAAAAAGAACCTTCCGTGCATAGAACACGTCATAAATTGCTGCTTCCCCGTTTATGTTTGATTCATGGAAATAATAACCGCTTGGCGTTACCATGGGGAATGGCGCGATTGGTTCAAAAGTTGCATTTTAGCCTGGTTAGGCCCTCCATGGGTTAGGCTGGATAGGCGGTACCATTTAGCGCGGGGCCCACTTGAACCAGGCAAGCCCAAAATTTCTAGTGCAGAAACATCGTGCATTCTACTTCTGGTGTGAATGCGTTGCAGTGACGGCGACGCATAATTGCGAATAAGCTGCCTTTTTAATATAATTTTTTCCCTCAAAAACGCTATAGGCAAATACAAACATGTCTATGACTGTGGTTGCACAAAGCATCACAAGATCCCGATACCATCGCCCAGTAACCCTGAATTCCCTAAAACGCTTTGCGGATGTCGGCGGCCGCGCAGTAATCTGCTCGGCGCAAAATTTAGACAAACTGATGACAAAAAGCGTAATTTCACGATCGATTCCGGGGCGTGGTTCGATCAAATAGGCAACGTTCGTCGTATTTGTGGTGGCCGAAACATCACGGGATGTCTAATAATAATGGCTGTGGAGTAGGGTGCTCATACACCCACAAAAGCTCGCCCCCAACACGGTTTTACTCATTTACCGCAAGGCCTCACGAGCAAGAGCGACGGAAGCAGTAGATCGCCGCCGTTCGTTGCGAAAGGCGAGCCGCTCCGTTCCCATGCTTTCGTTCTGCCATATCGATCGGTGCTCGTTGGATGCACTCGATCATGCTGGCAGGTGTAGGCGATGAAAGTTATCGAAGCCTGAGCATGCGTTGGTTCGGTTCAACAGCCATGCAACGGCACTTCGCTCAAACGTTTTCCATTTATCATTTACAGAAACAGCAATGCAGCAATGGTCGACTACAGGAAGAAGAAGTAATTGAGACGTCGTATTTGTTAACAAAACAAAACGGATGTTCACCACGAGCTGCACCTCATAGCTGAGCACTGTTACGCTGGTCTCCGCGACGCACCTTTCAATATTCACCGGCTTCAAGATTCACTCCACGTAGACAGTAGCGCTGACGGTTCGTTCTCCTTCGCAGTCAGTCATCATATGTCTCCTCGCAAACCCTCTTCAAAACTTGTCAGTGCTGCCACGGCGTCATCTCTTGACACCTCAAAGTCCGACTGACCGCACTACATCGTCAAGCAACACGTGTTCTCTGTCTGGTCGAGCGAACCACGCTATCACTTTAACAACAAACTTCTTCACTGACTGACCCTCCGTCGCCGCTCTGGCCAAACGCTTGGGTCCGACAAGGTTCTTCACGATTCGTATGTATGTAGCACAGCGAAAGCTACAGAGAAAGGGCTGCATCCTTCTCACAGATTCGCCTGCGGAATCGGACACCGCCGCTATGATTTCTCGAATTCTCCCGAACTTGCGCAGGTGTTAGGCTGTCTCGACGGCGCGTCGTGCGGAGAGGTGAGGGTCGCCCATTCGGTGCCTTTTGATACTTGTTTTAAATGCGAAGCATTTCTTAGCGAACTTCGGCGAGTTTGAGCGTATCTATCTATCTATCTATCTATCTATCTATCTATCTATCTATCTATCTATCTATCTATCTATCTATCTATCTATCTATCTATCTATCTATCTATCTATCTAGCCGCCTACGACTTTGTGCTCTCCTGGCCAGGGCTGGGCAAAGATACTTTGAAATTGTATCGCGATACGATACAAGATACTTGGGCGAGAAGTATTGGAGATACAGATACAAGATACTTCCGGAATGAATGTATCCGATACGATACTTTCCAATTGTATCTTAAGATACTTCGATACATTTGTAAATTTGCTATAATAGGTCTATAAATTGAAGAGCAAATGCCGATGTACAAAAGTATTCATTAAAATTGTCTTTATTGCGACAAACTTTGTTTTTTTTTAAAGGAAATATCTGTTTGAATCTCGAAAGTTCTGTCTTGCTTGCTCAATCTGCATTAGTTTCCTTCCGAAACAAGTTATTGGAGCATGTTTACTTGACGACTCTTTATAAGCTGCGCAATCAGTGGTATTTAGTTGAGACATTTTGGAAATGATGGGCGTCGCTGCTCTGGAAATGATGGGCGACGAGCTAGCGTGTTGCCGTCTAATTACGAGAACTTCAATAAGAAGCCTGTGCACTATGGCACAAATACAGGTGCAGAGTCTTACCTTGTCCGTAAGCGTAGTTAGAGCTTTCGTTATAACACATCACCCGACAGCTGCAACGCAGCAACAACGCTGGTAGCGATATTTATTGAAAAGCATCATGTGAAGACGATAACTATCGAGTCAGCGCACACAATCCGCTGAGGACATAAAACTGCAAGGATTTGTTTTTCATATTCTACTTATCTGCTTACGTAAAGCGTTCGTTAGCAACATATTCACTAACGTGCAATCTTTTGCTATTTCCTCTCCGATAGCACTTGTGCCGCCCAGAAACTTCTCAGATGTATTGTACCTGGCAAAAACGTCGCAGGATGTCACTGCTATTCACACTATTGCAACTTTTAGCCCTGCTTACCTGCTTATTTGTAGCTCTAAAAAAGACTTTACGGTGACCTAAAAAATAGGAAAACGAACATACCTAAGGGAAATAGCAAGGTGGTAGGGCTGTCGCCGAGGAACTCGGTAGATGTCTCGAACAGTGGATCCCTGGTAGCCTAGCCCCGGGCACGACCGTTGGGCAAAATAAAGTTTATTCAACTCAACTCGCTATTAAAAATATAACAGTGAAAAGTATATAGGGTGTTTCACGTAAGTAGAACCAAATATTAAAAAAAGCGTTTAACCGCGACTGAATGAAACCAATGACATATAGTTTACGGTCATGTGGTGTCAGTTATAGTATTTTTATATTGACCTTAATTAGTTAACTAAGGTCAATTATGCGACATTTTTTAAAATATTCACTTTAGAGCCCATTGCGTTCCGTCGCATCGTAGAGCTCGTTTCAAGACGGCCGAACCAATTCTTTTTTTTCGGTGCTCATGAAAAAAAAAGTAAAACAGTACTTTGTACTGTTTCTCACATCCCCCTCCTAACATGTTTAAGACTTTTTCTTATACTTTCCATTATTATGGTGCAAACTGGATTTCGCAGTTTTATTAAACCATAAGCAGAATTTATCTTACTGTATACTCTAGGCACGCTCAGATTACTTTACCTTTGTTCTCAGCATCACCTTAACATAACAGTAAACTCACATGGAATAACCAAGAAAATTTAAAAAAGTCGAAAAGGGTCAGATTACAAAAGACTTATTACAGTAGACATACGAGGAAACACTATGCAGAGGCTATATAGGATAAATGTAGGATGCAAACGAAGGAGATCAAAGAGAGCATTTGTGCACTTAGAGGTAAGCTATCATTAAAAATACTTCTTGAATAATTTAGGATGAAGTAAGCTATCATTAAAAATACTTCTTGAATAATTTAGGACGAAGACCAAAGATAAAGTACGCCAAAATATCTTCTGTTACGTAAATGCTTGTTCTATTGCATATAGCATTCTAACAACCGCGATGCGGTGGTTGTTAGAATCTAAATTGCATACGAGTCAATCTCATTGTATGTAAGTCAAGCTTACACTCACCAGATCTTTGAAATCGCTGGGTGAAAGCCGCGAGAAGCTAAGCAACCCCATTCTTGCATACTTGAGACTTTACAACGAAGCACCACGAAAGGCAGACTTCGATAACGACAACATAGCAGCATCTGAATTTGAGCGAACGACTCCGCACGCATTGAAGCACGCAGCACAGTACCGTTTCTGCAAACAGGGTTCATGGCCCCGATAGAGCTGAAAAGAAAGAAAACATAAAAAAAAACGAAAGGTCGGCTGCACGTCGCCGTTCGCACGCTTGTTTTTGTCAAGATTGCTCGAGTGCCATCGCGTGGCTCTTCTCCACAAATAGGGACGCGTATAGACCTAATCAATTGTGCTCACTGTAACACTCTGGCGGAATGGCAAAAGAATGTCACTGTCGCGTTAGATTTATTGAGGAGTCTTTGTGGCAGCAGTATCACTTTGAGGAGCAGATTCCAGCCGACGTTTATTGTATCGCATGGTGGCGTTTGTGCAGCAGTATCTTGTATCTTAAGATACACGATACATTATTGAATGTATCGGAAATACAGATACAGATACTCGTTTTGCGGCACGTATCGCGATGCAGATACAAGATACCCTCAGAGTATCTAAGATAGTATCTAACATACATGTATCTTCGATACTGCCCAGCCCTGCTCCTGGCCGTATAGTTAATGGGATTTATACCAAATTTGGTATGGCATAACATGACCGTATGACGAACATAAATGGCTGGTCATATCGGGAAAATCATGACTAACTTGTCATGAAAAGTATGATTTACACGCCACGCTCATGGCGCGCTCGCGGCCGTTTCGTTAGCTTGATATACACCAAATTTGGGATTGAGTGACGTGACTGTATGACGAACATAAATGACAAGTGGTAATATGGAAATCATGACTTGTCATGTGCGACATGACTTGCATGCCACGCTCATGGCGTGCTCGCGGCCGTTTCGTTAGCTTGATATACACCATATTTGGTATTGAGTGACATGGCTGTATAATGAACATAAGTGGCAGGTGGTAGCATGAAAATCTTCGCATGCATGTCATCTACAACGCCATTTACATGCCACGCTCATGGTGCGCTTGCGTCCAGTTCGCTAGCTGGATATACACCAAAATTGGTATTGCGCGACGTGACTGTATGACAAACCTAAATGATAGGTCCTAACATGTAAAACATGACATGCAAATTATGTAAAGCATGATGTGCTCCTTCCTGGCTGCTTCGCATTACATCGATTCCCACAGTGCGTGGGATCTGCCGGCTTTTTTCTCGCCGGGTTTTCGTGCCATCGTTTGAAATCGGCGACGCGCGCTTAGGAAAGCGCTCGTTTGTGACAAACACCATTCGCAAGTCCACTTTCGTAGAGCCCCGAGCCTGTCCTGCAGCTGCCAGCGCAGAATTAGTTGTGTGGCACCCGAACGAAGGGGAAATCGCAGCCGCGAACTTCATCCATGCCCTCACAAAGCAAAGCTGTGCAAAGCGTTGTCGTCTGCTCGGCTCCCCGACCGTACTGTCGCCGGCGCACGCTAGGTGGCTTTTAGTGGCGCCTCTATAGGCGGTGCACTGAAAAAAAAGAAAAAAAGAGGAAGAAAGAAAGATGCGTAGGCAGCTACTCCGTGAGTGCTTCGCTTTGACATCGATTCCCAAAATGCGTGGGATCTGCGGGAACTTTTTCAAGAAGGCTTTGAACAATGACACTGTGTAAGCTTTTCGTGAGGCCGTGCAGTGCGGACAGGAAACTGTCTTAGCTACGACGTCACTTAGCGATGCAAAGATAAGCTCAACCAACCCTACGCTTGGCTATGACGTGTCCTCGCGAAACCATGGCTGTGTTCCAATTCTGGACATCATCGTAGACAGTCTACGCTGACAGCTTAGAAGACGGCATCGAGCCCATGTTGTCCGAGAAATGGAACGCGTCTAAAAGACGTCTACGCGACGTGACGCCGCCTGGCGTCGTGAAGAGAAAGCTAAGAAAAACAAACGTAACGGTTATCTTTTTAGTTTCTTTCGTGTTCATATCTATGAAAAATTTAACATAGCTTACATTGAGCGCCTGGAAAAGCGTCTGCTTGTGCGCAGACGACCATATCGGCGCGATCCGAGCTATCCGGCCATTTCGCTGAGCCGCCATCTTGTTTAGACAGCAAAGTAGCCTGCATCGTATTTGTCTCCGATGCCGTCTTCGCGAAGCTGTCTATTTTGCCGGCGACGTGAGAATTGGAATAGGACTTAAGATGGCCGCTGTCCACTTAGCTGTCTATTTTGCCGTCTACGGTGAGAATTGGAACACACCCCATGTCAAGCTTAGTCAGTACTAGTTAAGCCTGGCTGAACCTAGCCAAGCCTAACTAACTTAGTTATGCTATGTCCAATTAAACCCCCATCACGCAAGCCTAAGCAAAGCTTAATTAAGCATAAATTAGCGTAATAGAGCCATATCTAATTAGGTCTAATTATGCTAAACCAAACATAGAGCAAACTAAAAAAACAGAGAGAAAAAGAGAGAGAGAGAGAGAAAGAAGGCATGGCATTGCTATGTATAGCAAGACTTTGATTTGGGCGAGTTGGTACGTGCTTAGTCGGGGAATACAGCGCGAGCAAAGGAACACAATTTGAATGTGCGTAACAAAACGGGAAGCTTCTTGGCAGAACATTGCAAAGAGTGCGGATGTACGCCCATTTTTGAGAACACGCAATTTTTAAAGAAGGCGAAGGGCAAAACAGAACGTGAAATAGTGGAAGCATTCCTTATCAAGGAAGCCGGAGACAGTTGCATCAGCAAGCCATCTATTTTACTCACTGACGCTGAGATTCAATATCCCAAAGGTTTCATATAGATCATTTCTTTTACCGTGTTTTTTGTTGGTCATCTTCTAATTTTCCATTGATTCACTCACATTGTTATCGTGGTAAGAGAGACTGTGCCTCGAAAATGAATAGGTTGATTGTTTGTTTTTCTCCTTTTCTTGGTAATCCTTGTTAAGGCGTGGATTTATCTGTTTAGCACTAGGTCATTTTTATCTGAGTGTGAGATGCGTGCGTACGGTGTATTTCGGGTGCACGTGCTAGCTGTCCGTGACGATGCAGATCGCTTACCTGATGGCTGTGATGTGGCGATTTTGATTGGAATGATGTGCGTGGTTTTGTGCACTGTAAAAACGAGCGGTTGGGGCAATAAAGACGTCAGTTGTAAGTTCAGCGTCGTCCTGTGTACTGTGTTCGTGTGTCCTCGTACTTTTTGCGCTGTATTCCCCGACTAAGCTATGTATAGCATACGAAGGTGTGGGAAAAGGAAGTGATGGTGAAGAGGGGAAAAGGAGGGAAAAAAATTCGCCAGATCCCATATACGATGGGAATCGATGTTATGCGAGGCATGCGGAGGGAAGGCGACTGTGGGGTAATTTTTAGATGCGAAGCATCTTATGCTCGGGGCTCTGTCCGTCCCTCCCGCGTCCCGCGTCCGCCGTCCCGCGTCCGGCCACTTTCATGAAGTAGGGAAGCACCCATTATGCGAACCAGAACACTGTAGTAATATGAAGGCCGTCAACCACTATCACAGTCATCAGAGTCATGGCCGAGAGCACAGAGAGGCTGCTTAGCAGTGGCTAGGCAGGTGGTGTCTGTCGCCCAGGTTGACCTCATTCCTTGATCTTGCTTGCATGTGTTTGGAGGGGGGCTTAGTCCGTCCCTCCTTCCCGCGTCCCACACCACCACAGCGCATTCGCGTCCCCCTCCCCCCTCTCTCTCCTACGCTCACCCCCCTTTCTCCCCTCTAGGAATCCTCTACTCTACGGAGCGGCCCCCCGCGTCCCACACCCCCCTACAGCGCATGCGCGTCCCCTCCCCTATCCTCTCCTACGCTCACCCCCGATTCTCTACTCTAGGAATCATCTACTCTACGGAGCGGCGCCCGCGTCCCACAGCGCATGCGCGTCCTCTCCCCCTCTCCACTAGGAATCCCTCTACTCTACGGAGCGGCTCCGGCGTCCCACAGCGCATGCGCGTCCTCTCCCCCCTCTCTCCACTAGGAATCCTCTACTCTACGGAGCGGCTCCGGCGTCCCACACCCCCACAGCGCATGCACGTCCCCTCCAAATCTCTCTCCTCTCCTACGGTCCCCCCCCGTCCTGTCCTCTAAGAATCCTCTACGGAGCGGCGCCCACGACAGGTGGTGGGACAGCTGCATACTTGTAATATTGCATTTGCTATGTCTTGTACCATTTTCTAGTGCTTCTTTATTATTGTCACACACCCCCCTCACACAATGTTCCAGATATTGGAACCCGTGATGTATTTGTATAAATAAATAAATACTCCGCTGGGGGGCGCCACGGTAGTTCCGCGGTATGAAAATGACGGAGCGCGCGCGCCTCATTCTCTCTCCTGTGCAGCGCCGCGATGAGCGCCCGGACCGCTGCTGTGAAATGAGAGCGGCGACGTTCCTCCCGCTCAAGCTGATTATCTCCCCGCTGCTTCGCATCCACACATGGTTCCCTTTAGCGAGAGATGGGGAATTTTTTTTATTCCGCGAAACGTTACGAAATGACGCTGAAGACGTTTACAAATGATGTGCGCACAGACATATGTTGTTCGGTCGCATGTGTTTCCTATAACCAGGTATTTACAGTTGCGTAATTATGCCAAGAGCAAAATGGGTATTACGAACATTGGATGAAGCTGATGTGTAGCGCGTGTGCTTGCCAGAGCGGTAGCCCTGGCTAGTGCTACGTAGGCTAACTTCAGTGGATGGCGCTTATCTCCAATTGACGTTAACCCGACGTGACGCCTGTATCATAGGAGCACGTATGTAATGTTTATAAAATTAAACAGATGTTCCTAGATGTTGACGCCACTGCAACCACAATTGACGTTTCGCCAACATTATGCCTGCATAAGGTTTTTTTTTCTTTTTCCACAGAATTTCCGAGAGCGGGCATGGCTATGTGGTAGAATACTTGATTGCCATGCAGAATGCTTGAGTTCGATTCCTGCTGGAACCCTGATATTTATTCTTTAGATTAGTCGGGTCAAAGCTACCAGAGTCAGTTTTTCTTAACGCTCTCGCATTTAAATAAGGAATGTCTCTTCTTGCGTTCCTGGTTAGATATAAATTGTCAATCACCTGTGGCGCATACCCGCATACCGCGGCCCGTGCTTACGGGTTCGCACCGCTAACACAGGCAGTCGGTGACCGCATCGGCGACTTTGCTCGTTTGTAGCGATGCTAGGAATCATTTAATTTTTCTATCTCTCAAATAAAGAGCAAGCTCAGGGGTGCAACAGCCGAAATAGAATTTGGAGCAATTTTTGGAGCAGCAAAATGTTACTTTTGGAGCACTAAAATCCAAATTTGGAGCAGGTTACGAGGAGAAAAAATATCTGTTTTTTTTATCACGAGAGATCAAATTTGGAACAGTATAAAAAAGGCTTACATTAAAAAAAAAATATGTACAAACCATTCAACATCACCTAAATTGTGCAGAGTGAACATGAGCACTGCTATTTCAATAAAAGTAGTATTTTGACCACCCCACTGAACAAACAATGATAGAGTCCACATTAGCATTTGCCGCACCTGTCAAATCATTTGACAGACCCTGCGAATTTAAATGTGGATCTGCCAAGCCAGCGACCTTGAAATTCGGGGGGATTCGTAAAACTGAGGAGTAGGGGTGGCGAAAAAAAATTTAAAAAACTGCCGCACAGTTTTTTTTAGTTTTTTTAGGGCTGCAGAAATGTCATATACTGCTCCAAATGATTGCCACTAAAATTTTTAGACGTCAGTGACCATACTAGTACTCACAATTATGCGGCGCATACACGTATGAGTAATTGAACAAAATGTGCTGTCCCGTGACTAGTGCTAACAGCCCCTTCCGAAACTTATTACGCTTTTCCGCAAGACACTGGTGCACTGCGGCGAAGGTGGCTTAAACAGCATTCTGCACGGGTTAGAACAAGGCCAGGAAATTTTTGAACACCACTACAGACCCCACCCCCCCCCCCCCCCTACCCCGCTTTTTTTTTCTTTCGCGATGGGGCTAGGTTTAGGGTACAGCTTCTCGGCTCGCTTGCAAGGCGCGTTCTACCAGATGAAGCAAGAACGGCGCATGCCCGTTGGCCCGGCGACGGCACCGGATACCTATTGCCGGGACGTCGCAGCTTCAAGACAGAAAATGTTATGTGCCGTTGCTATGGCAACCAACGTGGTCACCGGCAACGCCGGTGTTCGCAGCACGTAGAGTTTGTTTGCGCACGGAAAACACGACATACGCCTCCAGCTTAAGTATAGTTGCTAACATGCCATAGCCGCGTTTGCTGACTAGGAAATTCATATTTCCCGCGAAGCGTTAGTGGCTACGGCAACGCATTTTTATTGCGATAGCAATTACATGGACAGTCTCGACGGGTTTTTGCCGTCGCCGTCGCCGCCGCCGTCATGTCGCGTATGAAGTCCAAGTTAATAAGAGCCCCCTGCGCATCGTACATTCTGCCAGCGGGTAATAGCGCGGGAGCGGGAGCGATGAACGCGGCTGAAGCGGAGAACAAACGAGCCGGCAGGCGCATGCGATAAGATCCCCCCCAACTGTTCGACCGGCCCCGCCCGTCGTGCACGAGCGTGAAAAGACGCGAGCAGGGGGGGGGGGGGGGTTCCCTCGAGCGACCTTCGATTTTACGAGCGCGGTTGTCGCGGGCGGCCGCTATAGGCGATGCGCAAAGCGCCGACGACGCCATCTGCCGCCACGGTTCGGAAGCGTTTGCGGGTCCGGGCGAGCAGTTTTCCCGCGAGCGTGTACGCGAGTGCAAGGATGGACGTGTTTTCATCGTGATTTAACGACTCTGTCGGGCTTCAGCGATGCCGAAAAATAACTGCTGCGTTGTCGGCTGCTCAAACACATACAAAAAATCGCCAGGAACGCACTTCTACAGGTTTCCGGTGCTATTTCATGAGCGAGAGCGACGGCGGCGGTTGATTGCACCTGTCCGAAAAAGGTACGCAATCGCGCTTTGTTTACGGCATTGTTGGAACGGTTACCATGTTTTTATTTCTTCATTTATGTCGCTACGTCTTCTGCGAATGCTACTACGTTTACACTTGGTCGCCTCGCCTCCACATGAGGTTGTTATTACTGATAAGACGCGATGCCTAGGCTCTCTTGAAAAACGAATGGCGCGAAGCGCAATGCCAGAGAATGTGGGGCAGGTGACGGCTCCTTTACAAAAGCGCCGTGGAATCACACGTATGCTGTACGAAATCAGCTGCATTCTACCTATTGATGGCACTGGAATGGGATCACCGGTGCAGAATGTTCGCTGTGCGCTCACCTCAACTATATGCATATTGGCTGTAAAACATGGCACCTGTGCGCATTGAAGGCTTTTGACAGGACATTCAACCGATTCAACCGCCTCTTGAATGCCTCGTAACATGACTTCATGCTAATAGGAAACCCTTGATGTATCCCACTAATGCCCATTCGCTTTACAGAAGCTGTGTTACGAGTGGGGCCATAGGCGTGCGCACGGGAAAGGGGGGGGGGGGGGAGCTTTCCTATTCGCCTAAGAGGGGGGGGGGGGCGCCAAATCTGCCCCATGCATTGACTTAGTGGGGCCTGGGGGGCGCTGCGATGATCCTTGCCCCCCCCCCCCCCCGTTTGATGGGGAACCCTGCGCACGCCTGAGTGGAGCCGATTATGAAACTGATGTGTTTTCTTTTTTTTATTCTTGCTAGTGGTGCTAGCTACTGGTTGCGGTTTTCTTTAGCATGTCATTGGTGAGTATATGTTGGTGCGTAACTACTCACGTGAAAGTCACGTAACTAATCACGTGAAACGTTCTCGCAAGAATCACGTAATTAGCGTATCTACTCATGTGCCATGTTCCCGCCAAAACCGATTATTATCACGTAGAACCTAACGCCATTTTGCAACGCTCGGTAATAGCTTGCAAAAAACCTAGCAAATACGCAGCCAAGCTGGTATAACAAGCTAGGTGACCACCAGCTCCGCAGTGACTCAGTCTCGCGCCACTAGCGCAAGCTGCCGAGATATTTTTTCACAAGTTTATCGTGCTTGTTTCAAAGTTTTGCCAACGCTAACCCTTCGCGTGGCCGCGCCCGTGAAATCCATGCGCCGGTGCGACAGCGCTCCCTCAAAATCTACTATATAAACACATGGCACGTAAACGAAGCTACTGTGTCGAGAAAAAACGGTGGTTCCACGCGTTGTTTCACTATTATAAAG
Source organism: Rhipicephalus appendiculatus (assembly GCA_030522465.1). Classification (NCBI taxonomy): domain Eukaryota; kingdom Metazoa; phylum Arthropoda; class Arachnida; order Ixodida; family Ixodidae; genus Rhipicephalus; species Rhipicephalus appendiculatus. Next base: position 255,478 of record JALIZH010008641.1, on the reverse strand, counting down.
TGCGGCTCATTTGCGCACACTATCGCCACAAAAGTAATTATTTGGGACGCGCACAAGCGGCGAATCGCACGCGCGCACTTCCGTCATACTGGCAGTGAAAGGAGGCGTCTGCTACGCGACCCGCTTGCGGTTCCGACTGTCGCCGCTACGCGGCTTTCAGTGGCGCCCCTATAGGCGCTGCGCATCGCGTATACCCTTCTACTTGCTGCGCTCTCAACGCGAAGAGAATGTGGTGTGGAGTGTCCCTGGAGCGGCCGTACTCTCTTAAACCAGCGTTTTCTAGAGTTGCGTCAGATCGGATCCAAAAGAGTTAGCTTCCAGTTTCACTTCGTATAACATTACAATTTGTTGCTATCGCATTCATTGCTTCACCCTCGCGGTGAAACTATGACTTTTTTCCTTACCCCCCTCTCTTTTTTACCTCTCGTCTATTTTTTTGTCTCTTGTCATAGCTTGTTTCTTTTACCTTACTTTCTTTTCTTCATTCTCACTCCCGCTTCAATTCCCATTCCCCCCGTGCGTGTATCGGTTGAGGTGTCCTCACTTGAGAGACAGTTTTCGTGCACTCCACACCGCTCTGTCTAACCTTTCCTTCTTTGCCTAAAGAATCGCACCAGGCCCCGGAGGCTGTCAAGTTCTACAAACCGCCGCAGAGGGCGAAAAAATCAACCGCGGCGCGTTCCGGCTTCAAACACCGGGAGTGGATCTACTAACCTCCGCGTTATGGTCGCCTGCGCGCCGCCATTCGCGCTATTGCACTTTCCTGCAGGGGCGCCCTGGTCGGGGCCAAATTTTCAATTTAAGATATTCTTCAAATAACCGAAGACTACTTCTTTGTGTAATGCTACACCCAATAAAACAAATTGCTGTTTATACTAAGTAGTTCTGCCGTGCCATGTACCGAGTCTATAATCTTTTGTAATAGTTTTTGCTCCAGCTGACTCGTAGTTGTCAGCAACCTATCGACATCATTATCCTCATTTCAAAATATACAGCGGCTAACGGCAGGTAACGGTTCGTGGTGCATTCGGATGGGCCTCGCGCTGTTGCGTTTCGCTGTAAATGTTTCGAGCCACTGCCAGCCGACACATTCGCTTTCGTTCTGTTCATTTTGACTAGTTCGAATGCTTTCGCGAAGCGCATTCAGCTGACTTCGGGGGAACGAAGGAACCGTTGAAGCTTTCTCCGGATCGACACCCGTTTCAAGCCCGAGAATATACGGACCGCCGGGACCGGTGAGTAAAAATCCATTGCTTCAGTATTGTACCAATGACTTCGTTGGGCGTCGCACGGAAGCAACGCATTGCAATATTAAATTTTTCAACGTGTCATATTCTGTCGCCGAGAAAACGTGCGTTCCTTGCGGCGTGGCTTCAAGTGGGAGCGAGTTGCTGAGGCAATAGAAGTGCATTCCGGATGTTTATCGTTTGATAACACAAACCAGGCCACTGCAATAAAAGAAGGCAAATAGATCACTAACGCCTCGCATGTATCTTCGTAGCTAGCCCGCACATGAGAGCAAAAAATATACTATAGTTCGCCGCAGTCGCATTTGAGAAGCCCCGTTGGCAGTTTAGGTTTTTTTTACCACACATTTAGCGCAACAAATGTTTCACATAATCATAAGTGTACTTTCACTTTAGTGTGATGAAGAAACCGTCACTATAATCAGAAATATTGTTTTTATTTTCTGCCATAGATTCCCGGCCTGACAAGGGAACAGCTGTATGCAATGGGAAGGCACCTACTACATGACATGCCTGGCAAGAAAAGCTACCCCAAGTGGTACAACATGCATTATAAGGGACGTTTACGTCTATGTATAACAAACTGTTGTTTACTTGTTCACTATGTTTATACGTTTACCTTTGCAAGACTTCATATCCATTGATTATTATTATGCTTATCAATGGTGATGTCATTACTTGTTTTTCCAGGACTGCCATGCAACGACAGGATGACTACCTCCGAATGTCCACTCTGCTAGTGCGGTGAAACATGTGAACATCTGCTACAACAGGTCATCTTGAACCTCACACTTGCAATGCTATATATGTGAATGGTTTACCAGACATCATGGAGGGGTGCTTACAATTGTCCACAAGCATTAGCTGACTATTGTGTCATGCAATGTACATCGCAATAGCATTGCAATTGCAAAACTAGCTTCGTGCATTAGTTACATTACGTGGCTGCTGAGCTCAACGACACGGGTTTTATTCCCAGCCACGGTGGTCACATTTTAATGGGGGTGAAAGGCAAGAACGCTTGTGTGCCTAGATTTGTGTCTGAAGTTCAGGCCAATACGGAAGCTTGAAGAATGCGAAAAACTTGTGAACATGAGGTGTCGCTGGAGCATGTGCTTCAACAAGCAGTCTTGTCTTCAAGGCTACAATTGTGTATGTTTAAACCTCAGGCAGTCAGAATTAATCTAAAGTTGCCCACTACTGTGTGACTGATTATCATATCATGGTTTACATGTGAATCATCGGAAATTATATATTACATTATAAGATGAACATCACAGTAGTGAGGGGAATTAAGTCTTTCCGACATTTAGTTGTGACTTGTGAAAGTTTACAAACTACGCTTAAAACTGTTTTGCCTTAAATATCCGTGTTTATATAATAGAAGTTTACCAAAAGGTACGCCAAAACTTTACAAGGTTGTGCTCGATTACATTGGCCTTTGCGCATGTGTTCAATGAAATCGTTCAAATTAACTACAGCTAATAAAGAAATTGTAAACGTGACGAGCACCTCTTGCAGCAGAGCTTCACCAAGCACGTTTACGTTGTCGTGGTAGTGTTCATTAAATGTGGTAGTGTTTTTTTTTTCTGCGTATAGCAGAGAAACGTCCCGAATTTGTTTGAGCATACCTACTTCGGCTGTTTGATCAAATTAATGTGTCACAGTTATCGTGCCTACCACTATGAAGTGAAAGTCTGTGCACTTCTGTTATGAAAAAACCAAGGAAATCGAACAGGTATTTAAAACACACATGTACTTGATTTATCCACAGCCACACTGCAAGATTTTACATATTTCAATCCGCAGCCTATAAAAGTAGCTGGGTGAAAACATGGCAAGACGTGTGTTTCAGCAAGTTGTTCATACTTGATGTGAAACGAACAAGCGCTAAAAAATGGGGACGTAAACAAGAGGCATACAGGGCCGGCGCTGAACTTTCAACTGAGGTTTATTGAAAAAACATGAAAATTTATAACGGCTAGCAGCAAGGGTGATAACATTGGTAATGCATTCACCCGATAACAAAAGTGTCAAGACCTCATCATAAACACCACATCATGGCCATGCACCAATGCAGACTCAGCTGCCTAGCCCCCAGAGGCGATAATAAGGTATGTTATCGCCCTTCATGGTTGCCATTATAAACTTTCATGTTTTTTTTCAATTAACCTCTGTCGAAAGCTGAGCACTGGTCCTGTGTGCCTCTTATTTATGACCTGTTTCTTATCGCTCATTCGTTTCACATTGAGAAAACATACTTCAGCTTCCAAGCACAAATATATAAAAAAGTAAAGGACACAATAACAACTATTTCATATATATGACCTTTATTCATTCAGAATTGGCACAGGTTCACATCATCATAGCAGAAAAACTGGGCGAGTAGGTATGTATTCATCGTTACTGGAGAGTGCGCACTGACAACGAGGAGGAAGAGAGAAGGCATGAGGTGAAGGTGTTTTTTTCTGCGGAACACAAGGTGCATGGCATATGCCCGGCTGTGCGCAGACGCATTGAGTCTAGGACAAGTCCAGTATGCACCATTAACCACACCTACAGACACGTTCCTTGCGCCTCGGGAGTCGTGTACAGCGTCCCGTTGTCATGTGGCCGCGTTTACGTTGGCCAGACGTCTGAATCTGGGCCTTAATGAACACAGGAACGCAGTTAATGTTCCTGCGTTTCCCACCCACCTTGTCATGCATTGCAAGGACTGCGGGTGCTCTGCGGATTTCACAGGCACCGCGGGGTTGTTCCGTCAGTCGGACAAGATTACGAGAGAGATTTGTGAAGCTACCATATCAGAAAAGATGGTCATAGATGTGTGAGCCAGACGTCACTGGCACTAACAGATGAAGAAGTATCTTTTCTGGGCCACACCGCCTAGCGCCTTGCAGGTCTCAGCAGATATGTTTTATCACCTCGCCATGTTGTCAGACTTTGAAGTAATGTGTGACTTATATCGTTCAGTTTATGTTTTCTGCGCAGTGACGTATGTGTGGTACTCTCTATGTGATTTTCTTCCGTTTTCCTTCATTTAACTTTTGTTGAAAGTGAGCGCTCATGTCGCGTTCTCTCCTTGTTCCCGTAGTCAGTGCGCGCTCTCCAGTAACGATGTTCACATCATGCCCCACTAGTTAATTTGTGAATGTTTGCTTGCAAGAGAGTGTTCAAGCTTTATCGACATGCCTATGCGATACAGAGCAATTGTTTTGTGTTCTGCGCGAGCACAAACAAAGATGTACAATGCATACCTATAGCTTATTTTCTTAGAATTATGCTTCTTGAATCTGTAAGCCTTATATCTATCTTGCTTTAGCATTTGCTCCATACTCAGCAGTCAGATTACTACTTGCGCCAAGAAATTCTAGCTGTATAAACTGTGTAATTGAACTATAACGAGGAACAGAACAAGCCTGAAATATTTTCTTGCACTTAACACCTAAATACATAATACCTATGGTATGGGCTCGCGGCCGAGAATTTAAAATTCATGCCTACCCTGTGGGCACAACGTGACATTGCTTAATTAACGCATTCAAGGTGACAGCGCAGCGCAATAAAGATGCAGAATTGTACTCATCCGCGAATGTTTACGTAACAAATTTAGAAAAAATAAATGGCTCTCACCGCGCCAACTATCTGTCGGCGCAGCGCACGTTTCGTTTCCGATTCCACACCATGCACTCACATCGATACCAACAGAACCTGGCAAGCGCCCACATTGCTAACCGCAGTATATGACCCTTGTCATAAAGCTACGCTATTAATAAACAACGAGAGTGACGTTTGTTCAGCGATCTCAGTGTTCAGTTATATGCACATGTTTGTCGGCTTTCAAGAGTCTTTACACATGGGTTGAAAGCTTTCGATATGTATGAGTGACTTGTTTCGTTTGGACCTGACTGTATGCATCGCTTGTACCGGCTTGGGCACTCGCAATAAACGATGCAAACCTTATTGATTGTCGTTGTTTTTGCCAGTCGAGGCCTGTTTGGTCACCTGGCGATAACTAGACACGCGAACCGCGATTTAGCTACGAGAAAAAAAATACCACAAGGAGCGAGCAGCGCAGTAGCGCGACCCGCGCGAACGAGCAGCAAAAAATGCGCTTGTCCAATGATGATGATAGTACTTGCAGCGCCATCTCGCCTCGCGGTATTGCAGTTCAGTACGGCTCCGCTACCCTTATTTCCGTACTACAGCCAAAGGTACAGTTTCCGTTCTCTAAAGTGGTAGGTGTTTTCTGATCACACCCTCCCCCCTGAAACAATGAATTACGGCGCTGCACTTCTTTCTTCATTTTTCTTCTTTTCAAAGCCACTCCGGACGACAACAGACGCCGTCACTCTTGCCGGAATCTTCTCCCGCGTTCTGCTCGAACACGGAGTGCAGCTGAGCCGCAACTTCTTTGTCGTCGCCCAGATACTGACGGCTTGCCGCAATGTAGGAGATTAAAAGAATTAACCGAAAGATAATTTATCAGCCGACTGTCCGACAACCACTTTCGGCCGTTATAAAAGTTTGGGGAAAAATTGATGAAAGTTTGAAAAAATCCCAGAGCGTTTGCTGCGGTTGTTTAACTAGAGAGTCATGGTCGTTTCACGTGTTGGCTAGCTCCGCAGGCACACCGTCAAGCTCGTTGTGATCGAGATTTGTTGAAATTTTTTTATAACCGAAGGGGAAAAGCCGCTGTCGTTCAAAGAAGGTAGAGTGGTTCTGTTGATAAAGGAGGGTATGGATGGGTCTAACCCCAAGTCGTGGAGACCAATCGCTCTCCTTAACGCAGACTGTAAACTCGTAGCAACACTGTTAGTACTATACGGCTGAGACCCCTGCTGAGCGAGTTAGGGTCACCTCTCCAGTCATGTGCTGTCCCTGGCCGCTCCGCTTTCGCAACGCTCACGCTGATCAGGGACCTCTTTTGTTATGCCAAAGAGAAAGGAATTTCCGGAGCATTCGTGTCCCTCGATCAAGCGAAGGCGTTCGACAGGGTCGAGCAGCGTTACTTGTTCGCAGTACTGAGAAATTATGGCTTGCCAGACGAGTTCGTTAAGTGCTTTGAGCTGCTTTATGAAGGCACCAGTAGTCACCTTTACTTAAACGGTGACATGACTGAGAGCTTCGCTGTAGAAAGGGGTGTTAGACAGGGATGCCCAGCCGCTCCAGTTTTATTTGTATTGTCACTGGATCCCCTCATCAGGAAAATAAGAACGTGCCCGGGAATAAGAGGGTTTCCCATGCCAGGCACCGCGGAAATAAAGGTTACAGCTTACGCCGATGATATTTCGGTATTTGTGAGAAACAAAATTTGTTTTACCATATTTTTGGAGCTCTTTGAGCAGTACTCTACTCTCTCTGGCGCGTACTTGAACACCGACAAAAGCAAGGCGATGCGCTTTGGAGCCTATGCCGACGATCTCCCAGGTGGAGTTCAATACGTGGACGCTGTCAGAGTTCTCGGACTGATCTTTGAAGAAGGGAGCATTGCAAATAGAACATGGGAAGACGCAATATCCAAAGCGAGGGAGGTGATAAATAGGGCTTCGGGATACAAACTATCACTCGCTGCAAGGGCAGGTGTGATAAAGACGCAGGCGTGCGCTTATGTGTGCTACATCGCACACATTGCGCTGCTGCCGAGCAGTTATGAAGTTTTAGTGTATAACGCCATTTCGAAGTTTTAGTGTATAAGTGCCTGCAGTGTTTGTGTACACTTGTTCAATAAACTTTCCTTTCCTTCCCTTCCTTATATACATACATAGCGCTGTAATTAAACAAAAACAGTTAAAAGTGGCAAAGAGTATTGATGAGTCGAGCTATACTGAAATGTTGAGTATTCTCAAGGAAACCTGTAACAAAGACACATACGTGAAGCACTATAGACGATGCTCCGCAGCTGATTTGTTTAATGAAAACAAGATGGCGCCACTACTGCACCGCGGCCGTCTCCATGTCATGGCTTCGGCAGCGCTGCTCAATATGTCTCCATACGCGTCGCGTCCTCTGCTCGGCGTCCCCGTAGCGTCTGCGCGCACGCGAGTAAAAGCGAGCAGACGGCAGCGTCGGAAAAGTCAACATGGTGGCACGTGTAGACGCAGTTTCCTTCCAGTAGAAAACAGCGCTACAAGATGGGACGAAGAAAGCACACAAACCACGGCGCTGACTAACAACCAAAAAATCGCGATGCTCCGCAGCTTTTTTGGTTGTTAGTCAGCGCCGTGGTTTATGTCCTTTCTTCGTCCCGTCTTGTAGCGTTGTTTTCTACTGGAAATCGTGAACCAACCAGCCCAAATGTGTACTCTACTGCAGTTTCCTTCTGCCTCGAATTTATCACGCCGTCGTCCTGCGCTGTGTGGTCCGTAAGTTCGTAACCTACGCATTTTTTTGCTTTATATTTACGTCCTGAAGCTTTGAGAGCAATATATTCGTCGGCATTTTGCAGTGTTATCAAAATGCATTCTCAAATTCCCGGAGACAAGGCTTAGCAGGCATTGCTAAATAAACACAGCTAATCGCGATAATAAAGACAGAATATACCTGATGCTTTTTCCCCAGCGTGAGATGACAAGAAGCGATAGCTGATTTCACCATTTATTTATTGCTACGAAGACAGTGGGTGAGTAGCAAGCGCGAGTTCTGATTGAAGCGGGTGGTCGTGTCCGCATGGGTGCTGCCATGTTGGCTTCTAACCCCAGCTTATGGCGCTTACGGCCACGGCCGCTTCGCTGGACCAATGCGTTGGCTGGGGCAACTGGCTGCGGGAAGGCCAGTTACAGTCACGTGATCAAGCATGGCAGCGCCCGTGCGCCGCTGCGGAAAATCGTCTATAAGTCCAAACAAATTGTCCACCTTTCACAGCAAACTATTACAGCTACTAGAGAAATATAGCCCTACAAAATTCCTGCGGCAAAAGAAAGATAAACCGTGGTTTAATTCTGAAGTGCTCAAGTTGATACGGAAAGCAAGAAGTGCGTACAAAAATGCCCCCCACCTCCCCGAAGGGAATCGTGAGGAAATGCGAATGCATTTCGCGCGCGCTTCACTCCGTTTATATATGGTGGTTGTGGTTCGAAGAAGGAAAAGGCGCCTAATTTCTGCAGCGCGGTCGGGAGCACGGCGCAGCGCCTGTTTTTTATTATTATTATTATTTTTTTATCGCGGGAGCTCCGCCGAGCTCCCGTGATGCGAGCGCCCTCACGCACCAGAGCGCGCTCCTCCTCTCCACTCACTCTTCGCTACTCCGCCCGCACCACCTGCTGCGGTTGCTAGGGGAGAGGATAAGCGCGCGCGCCCGCAGCTGTTGCTATGGGAGAGGGAGTGAGAGCGGAGAGATAACACCTGCCGGCGCGCGGACACCGCCGCCAGACAACGCCGCACAACGCCGGATGCCTGACATAGCCCGACTAAGAAATGCATTCGCATTAAAAAAATTCTGTAGTAATAGCAATTCACTTTACCGCCAGAACCTAACTGATGAAAACAGGATGCTAAAGCTAAGAATCGAAGAAACAAAACAATAATTTTTTGCCCAAATAAACACCGATCTGAAAAAAGAAAACCTAAAGCCTTCTGGAAATATGTAAAAACAAGTAGAAGTGATGACACTTCCATTCCAGCTCTAAAAAAATCTGATGAAACTGCTACAAAGACAGCAGCTGAAAAAGGTTGAAATGTTTAACCATTATTTTAAATCGATGTTTTCTGACGGAATAATCACTGGTACAGCTGAATCCCTTCCTTCTAACGTTAGCTCCGCTGACGACATGCCTGAAATAACCAATTTGTAAACGGCATTGACTGTCTCTTGCGGGAGCTGGACACCTCAAAAGCTATCGGTCCTCATAGAATTCCATCGCATATGCTAAAGAAATGTCATGGTATTATCGCACAGTATCTATGTATTGAATTTCAAATGTCTTCTAAGACTGGGTTGGTTTCGCAGGACTGGAAAATCGAAGCTGTTAATCCTATCTTTAAATCAGGAGACAGAAAACTGGTGGAAAACTACAGACCCATTTCCTTAACGTCGGTATCTTGCAAGATTTTTAAGCACATATTTTACAGTCAATTATTTAAATAGCTTGAATCAATCAGCTTTTTCACTGCGTCACAGAACGGATTTCGTAACGGTCACTCATGCAATACTCAATTAGTTAAATTTTAACACCATATAGGTAAATCCCTTGACAATAATAAATCGACGCACTACTCCTTGATTTCAGGAAGGCGTTCGACACAGTATGTCATCGCCTGCTAAATATTAAGTTAAGGGGCTTAAACATACACAATAAAACCCAAAACTGGATTTGCAGCTATCTAAATGGTCGTAAACAGTGTGTAGTCCTTAATGGTTGTAGCTTATCACAGAATACAGTATCTGCAGTAGTGCCCCAGGGCAGCGTTGGGCCACTGTTGTTCCTCATATACATTAATGATATTGTAGATGACACACAGTCCCCCCGTTAAACTATTTGCAGACGACTACGTCGTCTACAGAGAAATTAATTCAATATCAGACATTGCAATCCTGCAGACCGACCTTGATAAAATAGCTAATTGGTGTAAGCGGTGGCAGATGACCTTGAATATTAGTAAATGTAATCATATCCACTTTTCAAACAAGAAAATTGAACATCAAACAAAATACACAATTGAAGGCACAGTCCCACAACACAGTCCCAGAGTGCAAATACCTCGGGGTGTACTTTACGCCGGAACTTAAATGGAACGAACAAATCCCACACACGATATCTAAAGCAAGTAAAACTTTGTTTTTTATTCGCAGAAATTTCAAATCAGCGTCCAAAGATGTCAAAGAAACACTGTACTTTTTACATGTTAGATCTTTCCTAGATTACGCCTCTATGATTTGGGACCCTTACCAGGACTATTTGATACAAGCAATAGACATCGACACGGAAAACATCATCGACACGGAAAAATCACTGTCATCCCGCCTTCTTTTAGAATCTTTATTAATCCAGTCGACGCCCCACACACTTAACCGGACACGTGGAAATCTACCTGATACTTACACCAGATCATTGCGCCATCTTCTACGTATATAAAGGCACGGCCCAATTTATTCGCATGTATGTGAACAAGAGACCCGTAGTGGTCTCGAAACGTCATAAAATTATATTTTTTAGAAACTTTGGCGAGTGAACGTTTATTTGCAAGAAAAGCAATAGAAAAGCTTCAAAATCAGGCTGCGCGATTCGTTTCCAGCAATTACAACCCTTTTCAAAGTGTCACTGAATTAAAAGCATTGCCGGGCTGGGAAACTTTAACAGCTAGAAGAAAAAACTTAGGGCTCAAATTTTTCCACCGTATTTTTTATAATAAAACAGGCATTGACAGCCGCACTTACCTGTCAGAACCCTCCTATGTTTCGACTACGTACGACCACTCCAAGAAAGTACAGGCATACAGTTGCAACACAAATCATTTTTCCAGGTCTTTTTTCCCACAAACTGTACGAGATTGGAACTTGTTACCGGAAGACTACGTTTCTGTATCTGATAATTATTATTTTTATTCCCGATTGTGTTTACAATAATGTATATTTGTTCTAGTTTTTGTTTGAGCTTTCTGTTACCTTTGAACATGCTAACCTATTGTCTATTTACCTTGTTTATGTTGATGTTAACCTTGTTTCATATATTTTGTTGCTTGTCACAGTAAAACATGTAGCAGATGATACTACTGATGTCTCCCCTGTGATAACGCCTTCGAGGCAACGCAGCTATCCTGTAAATAAAAATTACCCATATTGAAATAGTATCTTGCCACTGGTAAGATGACCGGTTCTTGAATTCCCTTTCGAGGCGTATCCTCCACTCCAGTAATTTTCTAAAGCCTCCTCAAATTGCCTAAGACGACTGGAAGGCGAAATAAGTTCACACTTCTATATACACTTTACGCCACTCAATTTTCGTTATACAGAAACCGAACGATCCCCAGGTGCTTCGCCCACTTGTCATGATTCACTTCGCGGAGACGCGTGCATTTCTCTGTTCCTTTCAGTTTCCGTAATACTCATAACAAATATGTTCACCTTCGCACTACTGGTGCGAAGACTGTGGAAACAGCGGAGGTGGTGGCCTTCTCCTCCTCCATTCCCGTTCCCACCGCCTCATACATGGCTTTGCTAGCCATTAAGTGCGAAGCATCAGGCACCGAGCGTTTCTATCTACGTATCTATCTATCTATCTATCTATCTATCTATCTATCTATCTATCTATCTATCTATCTATCTATCTATCTATCTATCTATCTATCTATCTATCTATCTATCTATCTATCTATCTATCTGTCTATCTGCATACGTCTGGGGGCTTTCGTGATCGCCTCCATAACTTCGGGTAGACCAAAATCAGTATGGGGGGGTTAAGAGGGTTTGACGAATATGTCTGGCTGGTCGTGTTATGAATAACGTGAAAATGCCGTCGCGCACGTCGTCAGTTTCCTCCAGACACGTGCGGCGCATACCCGTATACTGCGGGCCGCGGTATGCGGGTATGCGCACAGGTGATTGACAATTTATATCTAACCAGGAACGCAAGAAGAGACATTGCTTATTTAAATTCGAGAGCGTTAAGAAAAACTGACACTGGTAGCTTTGACCCGACTAATCTAAAGAATAAATATCAGGGTTCCAGAAGGAATCGAACTCAAGCATTCTGCATGGCAATCAAATATTCTACCACACAGCCATGCCCGCTCTCGGAACTGCTGTGGAAAAAAATCACGCCATATTCACGAAGTGAATGATGATGAGTGGGCGAAGCTCGATCGTTTTCATCCATGGCAGAGACAGAATGTGTGGTCTGGAACGCGCTTATACTTCATGGTCATCAGCGTCATCGTTATCACGTGTAGTGGGTACATTCCACTATACTGGAACGCGCTTATACTTCATATTTATCACGTGGAGTGGGTACATTCCACTATACGTGGCTATACCTACAGAGGAGGGAAAGACCCACACCCTTAGGAGCTTCGCCCCTAAAAGAAAATACCTTATGCAGGCATAATGTTGGCGAAACGTCAATTGTGGTTGCAGTGGCGTCAACATCTAGGAACATCTATTTAATTTTATAAACATTTCATACGTACTCCTATGATACAGGCGTCACGTCGGGTTAACGTCAATTGGAGATAAGCGCCATCCACTGAAGTTAGCCTACGTAGCACTAGCCAGGGCTACCGCTCTGGCAAGCACACGCGCTACACATCAGCTTCTTCTAGTGTTCGTAATACCCATTTCGCTCTTGGAATAATTACGCAACTGTAAATACCTGGTTATAGGAAACACATGCGACCGAACAACATATGTCTGTGCGCACAACATTTGTAAATATCTTCAGCGTCATTTCGTAACGTCTCGCGGAATAAAAAAATTACCCCACAGTCGCCTTCCCTCCGCATGCCTCGCATAACATCGATTCCCATCGTATATGGGATCTGCCGAATTTTTTTTCCTCCTCTTCCCCTCTTCAACATCACTTCCTTTTCCCACACCTTCTTATGCTATACAAAGCAATGCCATGCTTTCTTTTTTCTCACTCTTTCTCTCTGTTTTTTTTAGTTTGCTGTATGTTTGGCTTAGCATAATTAGACCTAATTAGATTTAGCTCTATTACGCTGATTTAGGCTTAATTAAGCTTTGCTTAGTTAGGCTTGCTTGAAGGTGTTAATTGGACATAGCATAACTAAGTTAATGAGGCTTGGCTAGGCTCAGCCAGGCTTAACTAGCACTGACTAAGCTTAACATGGTTTCGCGAGGACACGTCATAGCCAAGCGTAGGGTTGTTTGAGCTTATCTTTGCATCGCTAAGTGACGTCATAGCTAAGACAGTTTCCTGTCCGCACCACACGGCCTCACGAAAAGTTTACACAGTGTCATTGTTAAAAGCCTTTTTTTTTTTAATTCCAGCAGGTCCCACGCATTCTGGTTAACGATGTCAAGCGAAGCACTCATGGAGTAGCTGCCTACGCATCTTTCTTCCTTCTTCGTTTTTTTTTCTGCTGTAGCCCATAGGCCGATGTAACGTCGGCGCTCACGTTATTGCGCAGGCGTTAGTTTCATGAAAGATAACATCAATAGGAACAGCACTCAAGGGTGCGATGATCTGCGTATGATCAGTAGCGTTCGTTGTTATATTCCTACCGGAACAAACAAGTGTTGGCTATGTACAGCTTGATAGAGGTAATGCTTACTACATTGTTCTGCGATCGGATAGCCAACACTGGAACCGCAATTGACGCTGACACATGTGTTTTTCTCCACGCAGTTTCAAGCATTTGTGGCTAAGTGGTAAATACTTGACTGCCCGAAACAATGGCTGGGTTCGATTCCTCCTCCAGCCCTGATTATTAACATTGTCGTCTGTCGGAAGTTTTCACTCATCGACAACGCCGCTGACACCGCGACCGAATTCACTGCGACAAGCGTTCTTGAACTCTTATCTTAGGAAGATTTTTTTTTTCAATTTGTTCTCACCGTTGCGGGTATCGCGACCGTTAGGGCAACATATGTACCAAAATTGATATGACGAGACATATCTGTATTACTAACATAAATGACAGGCGGTAATACGAAAATCATGAAGTCTATGTCATGTACAACATGATTTACATGCCCCGCTCATGATGCGTTTACATCCGTTTCGCTAGCTTGCGCTGACCAGTTTACTGTGCGGCCGCCGACATACGCAAAGGGTTGTAGGAATGCAGGATTACTGGACGATGGTATCGACATCTTGTGATGCTTTGTGCAACCACAGACACGTTTGTATTTGCCTAGCGTGTTTGAGGAAAAAAAGGATTTAAAAGGCAGCTTATTCGTAATTACGTCGCCGTCACTGCAACGCATTCACACCAGAAGTAGAATGCTCAATGTTTCTGCAATAAAAATTTTGGGCTTGCCTGTTTCAAGTGGGCCCCGCTGGATGGCACCACCTATCCAGCCTAACCAGGTGAAAACGGAACTTTTGAACGAATCGTGTCATTCCCCATGGTAACGCCAAGCGGTTATTTTTGCCATGAATCAAACATAAACGGGGAATCAGCAATTTATTACGTGTTGTAATGCACGGAAGGTTCTTTTTTTATTGCAACTGGTTTGATTACTAGCAGTTCATTGTAGTCCGACCTTTTGACGTCATTGGGATCATTTCAAAATGTCCCACTCGAGGCGCGTATGTTGTTCTACAGTTACCTTAATTTCTCGATAAGTAGATCACTGCTGTTTATAATAAGGACGTTTTAGACATTATCAAACATTGATCTTTCACTCTGACGTAAATTGTTACTTGCCTTTAGTGTACCTTTAAGAAGGGCTATAAATATCCTATGTCACCATTACCTACAACACCGTCGTGCAAGAGTCTTTAAAAGTCACGTCATTTCAGCTATTATATGGTCGTAAAGTCTCCACAACATTGGGTGCTACGTTGCCGATAGGCCTAGATAATTATCCACCTGATCTTGATTACACTTCACAAAGAGCTGAGGAAGTACAGTGGCAAAGAAAAAAGTTTAGCACGTGTGACCGGTGGCCGGAGCGGAAAAATTGCGACACGTGACGCTGTTCCCGAGCACGGCGACAGCGAGAGTGTCAAGTACGTTCCATTTTCCAAAGCAGGGGTGACCGGTCGAAAGCACAACAGCTATAGCGAACAGCTTTTCCGGGGCAACTGTGATAAAGATGATACGGTTGCTCGCAACTCCAGCGAAAAGAAAAGGAAGAAAAAAATCATGCGCCTATCCAAGTCTGCCGATAAGGATGCACAAGCGCTTATTTAAGATGTGGGCTTTGGGATGGACCAACAGCAAGATGGACTGTCGGCCACGCCTGTATCGGAAAATGGAATGTGCTGGTCACACTAGCTATCGGCGCCCTCGGAAACAACAGCGCCGCGAGTCGCAATTTTGAACCTCTGGCCACCGCTCACTGGTGCTAACCTTTTTCGGTTGTGACTGTACGCCAGTTAGCGAGATACCGCATATGCCGACAACAGTGGATCGACGCAGGCTGCTAAGACCAGCGGCATCGTGAAATGCAATATGACCTTGATGACAATTGTTATAGCGCGAGCTCAGAACGACGACAAAAAGGACAAGAAGACGAGCGCTCGTCTTCTTGTCCTTTTGTCGTCCTTCTGAGCTCGCGCTATAACAATCGTCATGACCTACCAACTAGCCCAATCCGCCACGCTTGATGACAAAGTGCGGTTAAGGACCCCGCCAAGACATCACCGCCTTCCTGAAGAAGTCTCGTTTTTATTTCGCGCCATTCGTTACTATACATCCATACCTAACTATTTTGAACTGAAAAACTCATCTGCCGATTTACTGACCCCTATAAAGTAGTGCTGCGACTTCGTGACCTAATTTGTGCAATCAAACCTGTCGGACACAACTCCTCGAGACGACTCAATCCTGAGCTCGTATACACGTTGTGTGCGCCATATTGTACTACGACATATAGGCAGAAAGAGAAGCCAACCCAGCCACTCACTATTTCACCAACTCAGCCCTACAAGCCCGTCTACAACAAGCCCTATCTATATGCTTTTGATGTGTAATATCCTGCAAACTCGTATCTGAAAGTGAGCTCCAACAGCTCTCGCTGCTGTCATCGTGGGGCGAATCAAGTATTTTAGCGAAGCGATATGGCACCTTGCTCCTACTTGACGACAGGCAATACAGATCACGGCTAGGAGATCTGACGCAGAATCCGTACGAAACTCGCTCGTGTCAACGACGTCAACATCATCAGGTCAAAACGCAATATACTCTTAGCTGCCGTCGTGCTGGGACGCGGGACACGGGACGGGGGACGCGGGAGGGACGGACAGAGCCCCGAGCATAAGATGCTTCGCATCTAATACATAAGGCTTATATCACATTTAAATATTATATGATTTCTATTGTACATTGCATTTAGGGCGAGAAAACTTCAGACTGGTCACGGCCCCTCTTGGCGTGGTAATTTTGCTCTACCGCTCGACGCAAGTCAGCTCCGACACCTTTCCGACCACTGAAACAGTGCCCTCTGTGAAGAGAGCACATTCAGTGCGGTTTTCAATGATCCGGTTCTGCCAGTGTAATTCGTCACAAAGCAGACGGAAGCGATCACCTGGAGCGATAACTTCCATAATACTTGGCCAATTGGAGTTTTTTTTTCTTTTTGAGAGAATTCATGACAATCAGAGTGCAATATGATACAGAATCGAGCTATAGGTTAACTGCAAATCATTAAGCTCCAGCCGTGGCAGCACACGCGCGAATAACAGTTAGCCTTGCCACTGCCTCTAACTTCGTACCCCGAAATTGAAGAGAGAGTGAGCATCGTAGAACATGCACTGTCGTTACAGACGAACTCAAAATATAAAAGTCAATAGCCGGGTCACGCGGGCTCGCTTTAACAATACATGGGAAAGATAGGGACTGAAAGTGGTCTTAGGCTCATTGTATATCATGTACCACACTGGGGACCAAAGATAATGCGTAAACTCTACGCACAAAAACATTATTGGCAAAATGACGAAATATGTCTGGTTCTGGCTCACCGAACACATGCAGTTACGGCGCGCTATTGGAAGTATTTTAACTGGATGGCGAAAAAAAATACATCGCAATGGGACGCCTGCCTCGCCCGTGACAAAGCTTCTTCGCCACGTGACTCCCAGCTTCCGGTCGATCAGCTGGGCTGGAAGGCGACCGTCCAGCACCCCCCGTGTTGAGAGACTGGACCAGCTCGTGACAGCGTGCTCACTCGACATCCGAATGGCCGAGATCGTGTGCTGCCGTCCCACCGGCCACTGGGTTCGAACTGTGGTGAGAATCTGGAGGATGCGCTCGGAACGTACCTACCAGATACTGACGATCTCACCACGGTTCGAACCCACCGCCTCCCAGGGTATGATCGAGTGCTTCGAGACACACAGCCACAACCCTGGTTAGCTGTTTAAGGTTAAGTCGAATCTATATGCTTGCTCAACTAGACAAAGCAATAAAAGATTGCAGGTAGCCAATACGTTCATGAAATTTATATCTTCGCTGTACGTAGGCGACAACGGTGGTGGTCAGCCTAGGGATATTAGCATGTTGTTGCTACGGCGATCAATGTTAAATTGCTCCGTTGGGGTTTGTTACCTTCCGCCAGACTCACAAGAGGCGTTCGTTAATCGTCAGCATTCGTAACAGATGTCTTGACTCATCAGATTTCTGGCGGGTGGCTTCAATTATCCTGGTTTTAACTGGCGGACGGACATAGCGGAAGGCAGCCCACGGGAAGCTGAATGTATCTATTTGCTTGACCTCATTAAATAAGCAGCAGGCGACAGCGCGGTACCAATTACAAACACGCACCTTCCAAAACCCAGTCACTTTTAGTCATTGTTATCCAGACCTCTGCTCAGACAGATGTAAACACTGCGATCAGCGGGCGCAAGAAATTTTGGCTGCCATCTAAGGGAGATGAGATAAACTCCTCTCACACTTGCCGGGGCAATAGAAGTTGTTTCTCTCTCTTTCCTTGCCAACGTGAAGTGATTCCATCTTTGAGCTTGTGCTGGGCACTTAATCTAAAAATGTGTACGTTCATGTGTTAAATTGCATCAGTGAGCATAACATCTTCCATCGTAATTACAACCTATGGCGCAAGAAAAAGTGGTCAATAAAAGAGAGCATTTTAAGATCATGCGCTGGCGATTGTTCCGATGATCACCTGTTAGCTCTTGTCCTTTTGAGTAGGAGGGAAGGTCGCGTGAATAGAATGTAGGGGAAAGGGAGGGGAGATAACCAGTTCAGAACACCCGCGGGTTTTCCCAGGGACCTCCCAAACAAGTCCAAACGTGCCACATCCTAGCAGGGTGGTTTCTAGGATGTCTTTTGGACATGCGCATAGGGATTATTCCTAAAAAATCTCTTGTAGGTTCTGATTGGGACTTCCAATTGGCGGTGAAATAAGCTACCGTGTTGAAAATTGGAGGTGCTAAATTATCGGAAACTGCAATTCCGCCGAAGTGCATGGTTGGCGCGCGTGCACGAGTGTATATCAACATGCACATAAAAAATAATATATCCGAATTTTTGTGAAATTGTTCTTTTATTTTTTCTAGTTGTCTCACCGTTACAAAGGACGAGGGGATCGATTGCTGACTGCGGACTGGTGTCGCACTTGGTAGAAGCGGTACGACGCACGTTCTCTCGCCACTCTGCTCACGCACGCCGCATTTTCCGTGCAAGAGCAGACCGCACCGCATGATCGAGTGGTGGTGTCGTATTTATAAAAACACCAACGTGTTAAATTATGCGAATTAAATGAAATACTCTTATTTCATTGTTTTCTTTCTTAGGCTTAATGCGCAACTACTCTTTACTTGTGTCTACTGCGAGCCAGAGCCTCCTTAAATACAGGGTTTGCTGCGAGCACTGTGCAGCCATTGTCATCGCCGTCATCGTGCCCGGCGTGTTCGGACTCATCAGGGCTCATAACGGAGGCTATAGTGAACTTCTAGTTCACTATAATGCAGGTTCAAAGCGTCAAATCCATCAAATCCTCCTGGCCCCGTTTTTAGGTGCTTGGTCCATGACGTTTCGCCAAAAAATCACAAGCGCGCATGCCGTACGTGTTTGCCTCTTTGAAAGATCTTGCCAATTTTAACGTTTGTCCACCTCTTCGGTAAACACTTTACATAACTGCATTACTGCAACTTAGCGCCTTCATAGCAGTTTCTTCTTCGTCTCCCCACCGCGTAGCGTTGGCGTACGCTCAACAGGACTCTCGCAGCAAGCATGGCACGTGGGAGCAAGTTTTATTTGTGACGCGATTTTTAAGGTCACCATTCATGCGATGACACTAAGCTAGTGATTGACGGATATGCTAATATGTTGTTGTTGTCGGCCACGTGTGTAGATTGACACCGCGATCGTGGAACACATGGGTGATATATGCCTCGAATGAATGCATGCCGGCGCACGCACAGTGTCGTACACGACGATCTAAACGAAATACTGTCGGCTGGAGTAAGAGATCCACGCTTAACTAATGCCTCCAGTGCTCACGTCGCTATGGATGGCACAGTATCTCCGACATCCCAAGTTGTCCGACCCTAGCGCTGTTGTGCCTGGTTGTCGCACACTTTCCACGCTTGAATTACCGGCGGCAGACCTGAGCACCAACGACGTCCATTCAAGTATTAACAACCCTCCAAGTGATAAGTGGGCCTTGCACTTATAGTTTTGATGAGGAGCTGCGAGCTCTCCAGAAGGCAGCAAGTTGACCCAAGGAGAGCAACCAAATGCACTCTCGTTAAAGAAAAGTGGCAGGTTAGGTGCATATGAAGAGATGTACTGCATGTTAACATCACAGATTTATTGCAGGTCTTGCGCTCGCCGACGCCTATCACGTAGTAGCTTCGCGCCCCGCCGACCTCCTCCGTTTTTCATCCCCCTTGCCCCATCCCAACTAGAGAGGCTTGGGAGGAGTACCTGCTCGGCTGCTTCCACCTTGGATGCTCAATGCTCCTTGGTGACGCGTTCTCGGGCAGCGGCCAGCTCCACAGGCGTCCCGGAACAGGGTTCTGGTCCACTCAAGCATGCAGTGTATTATGCAGCAACTCTCTGGTTAACTTTCTGAAATAAAAATGTTTTCTACCACCACTAGGGCTCTTTTGTCAACACCAAGGTAAGCAGAGGGCGTTAATCTAATGGGTTCAGGTCACTTTTGTCATTTTGGTTTAAGTGAAAGTCTTCAGGGTGCATTAAAAAAAGTTCTGTCTGTGCCAGACCCAGTCATTGCTTCATATCCATGTAGATGGACTTCCTTTGACCAAAAAGCACCCGGGACCAGTTTTGACCCATTCTCTGTAGAGCAGCAAATTATGAAGGCAGTACACCATTTCCAATTGGTATTTATTACAGGCAGTCTAAGGCTTTAGAGCCGAATGTCTTCCTGCAGCAGTTTGTTGTGGACTTGAGAGCAGCCCTACATCAAGGTGTCGCTGTTAAAGACAATGTGATCCGTGCGGAACTTTGTGCAATAATCTGTGATGCTCTAGCCAAGCCTTATCTTCTCGGCATTAAGGACCACAGTGCTTACTTCAGCTGCCCAAAGTGCACAATGGAAGGGGACCATAAGCATGGTCGTACGTGCTTCCATGAACTTAATGCTCTATTGCGAACGGATTCAAGCTTTTAGAATGCAGATCAGGAAGATCACCACCTTACGGATACAATCCTCGAGGAGCTTCCTATAGACTTCATTAAGCAGGTGCCACTTGACTACATGCACTTTGCTTGTCCAGGTGTTGTGCGTAAGCTCGTGCTGTTATGGATGAAAGTAGTGAAAGCCTACAGAATGGGAAAAAAATCGAGATAGTGTGTCTGGCAGCAAGTGTTGAAACACGGCACTACGTGCCATTCAGAGATGTCCCGAAAGCCCAGAAGTCTCTCAGACATTGACAGGTGCAAGGCTTGAGAGTTCAGTCTTTTTTTTGCTCTATACTGGTCCAGTGGTCTTAAAATCTAATCTATACCTGACCAAGTGGGTGATAATTTCATAGAATTGCATACCGCTATGAGTATTCTGTGCAGTCCGCTGTCAGGTGCTGAGCACCTGGAGTATGCGGAGAGATTGTTAGTGTACTTTGTTAATGTATTCATTCATTAATCACACTGTTTCACTGAATGTTCATTGCTTGGTGCATGACGTGGATGGCGTTCGAATTCATGAACCTCTGCATTGGCTACAGTGCTTTTTTCCCTTTTGAGAACTACATGTCTAGGCACAAAAAATAGGTCATAAAGCCTGAAACGCCTCTGCCATCAGCTTTGCAATAGAATAATGGAAGAGCGAGCATTGGACTAGCGTTGTTAGCAGATCAGAAAGTTCTGTTGCTGTTCATTCAAGCACTGGAAACTTCGCAGAAGTTCGAAAGCTACTTTTAAGGCATGATAGTAGATCACTTCTGCTGGATCGTGTAGGACCTCAATTCAAAGATTTCGAGTTTTCTCAGCATGTCACTATAAAAGCGAGCAAGAAAGAATGCACGCGTGCATGTTACATGATCATAGCGTTGTCAAAGTCGAGAACTTTACACTTTGTGGTGTAAGCCACTAACCTGTGCTTATTGGGAGGAAGTATGAGAAACTGGAAGACCTTTACTCTTATCCGTGCAGCTCCTCTCTCATTAACATATTTTTAGCTTCCAAGTTTTCAGAGCTCTGCTTCTGGACTGTTTCGGATATTGCACTAAAATATGTGAGGCTGCCCTTGGGGGAAAACTATGCTGTATTTTCAATGAGACACAGTGACATTGGTTGAAGTTCTATCTACTGTTCTATATATGCTTTGCAATCTTATTTCTTGATGTTCAGATAGCTGCTTCTAACTTTATATTGTTCATAAAAGGTCATGTTTTCATACTTGTCTTAGACCATATCTTCCTTTGCAAGCTCAGCAGTCTACGCATATTCACTAGTGTGCCTGCGATTAGGTTCTTTCTATCCTGTGCAGAACTTTACTGTAGTTGGTATACTTAACCTGTTATATAAGGTTTCATATAACCATGAACTTCTAGGAACAAGTAGATGTGAAATATGGACTGAAACAAGGATACAACAACGAAGCCGAGTAACCTAGTTATTGTTTGTGCAACCTTCTCTTTTGTGTTGCTAATTGCTTTTCTTAGATATGTATCAGCTCTGTGTTTTACCATGCTTTGCTTCTTCATGTATCTTAAGCTGGCAAATTCGCTGTAGTATAATTTCCCGAAGAAGATGGCAGCTTGGCTGCTGTGCATGCGTCATGGATTAATGAAAGGAGAAATCAGACATATTGGCCAACCATCTAAAGTACATCAAAGCTGCATCATGCCATCACTGAGGGGGCAACACCATCACTTGACTGGACACCAGTTAACTGAGTGGTAAAAGCCTGGACTGGTATGATTGCACTTACACTTCTTGTGTTCCCTGCTATATATATATATATATATATATATTGTGAGCATTATTTATGTGCTTCATCTTCTCATCTGTATCATCTGTACATACTCATCATCAGCGCTTGGGTTTTGATTGTGGGGCTCATACTCGAGTCAATAAAAGAAGAGTCTTCAGGGCTCTAAACGGTGCGTCACAAGTGGTGGAGAGTGCTTTCCGGTCCCTGCATCCTCTCACGCTCTCAGACACCCTCCAGCTTCGCCTAGAACACATCACTGGAGCTCCGTTCAGGACGCCGCTTATACCACCTCCATTCGGCAATGTTGCAAGACCAGCAGCCCAGCACAGCAGCTTCGCCAATGCTCATCCCGGCAACAAACCCTTCTTGGCTGGTCACCAGCCCTCAGAAGGATCCCCCGATGTTCGCTGGGCTTCCTGGTGAGGACGTTGAAGATTGGCTCGAGGAGTATGACCGTGTGAGTGCCATCAACCACTGGGATGAGCCTGCGAAACTCACCCACGTTGCGTTCTATCTCACAGGCGTCGCAAAGACATGGTTTTTCAACCACGCGACAGATTTCCCGAATTGGACCTCCTTTACACTTCAGCTACGCCAGAGTTTTGCCAACCCGTCTGTGCGTTCTGATATCGCGAAGAAGAGGCTTGCTGGACGCGCTCAACACACCGGCGAGTCTTACACTTCTTACATTGAAGACGTCCTCGCCCTCTGCCGCCGCGTGGACAGCTCAATGGCGGAGAATGACCGTGCGCGCCACCTACTCGAAGGTATTGGGACTGTCGCTTTCAATGCGCTTGTGGTGCAGAACCCCAAGACCGTAGCCGATGTTGTCGCTACCTGTCAGCGCCTTGATGAGCTTCAGACCACACGGCTGCAACCTGATATGTCTGACCTGAGATCAAGCAACAACACAGAGCTGCGTGCATTGATCCGCTCGATCATCCGAGAGGAACTCCACGCACACACTTCGCAGTGCCATCTTGACATTCGTGCGACGCCACCTGCTACCAATCTACGTGACGTCGTGAGGGAGGAACTGGCGTCGATGACAGGCACGCAGGTTCCGAGCCCGCATCCCGCGCCAGCGCCAACTTATGCTCAGGTTGCTGCTATGACAACACCGCCCCAGCAAACACCACTACAGCTACAGGCGCCGGGAGTACACGGTTCGCTCAACTCACTCACACCACGAGCTCCTGCGCAGCCTTACAACGCCTGGCGCACTCCGCGGCCGATTTGCTTCTATTGCGGCATCCGCGGCCATATTTCAAGATTTTGCCGGCGCCGTCAGCAAGACGAAAGACGAGGCTACGGAGACTTTGAACGGGACGAGTTTTACACCCCTGCACCGCAATATCGTCGCCCGTACCAGACCAGCCCACGTCGGTCACAGTCTCCGCAGAACTTCGGTGCAGTTGGTAGTTCCCATTTCCCGCGTCCTCGCTCGCCTTCACCGATGCGGCGCTCCTCTTCCCCACTTCGACCAGCTGCTTCGACTCCTAACCAACGACTGGAAAACTAAATAGTGCAGCTTCGGGAGGGAAAGCTGCATCTTTCGAACTGTCTGAAACTCCTCCGGACCACCCGTCAAATGTTTTATTAGTGTATGTTGAAGGTGTACGGACAGAGGCACTGGTGGATACAGGCGCATCACTTTCCGTAATTAGTGCAGACTTGTGTTCCCGTTTGAGAAAAGTTAAGACGCCATACGATGGACCTCCTCTTCGCTGCGCTGACGGAGTTTTTATTCGTCCTTCCAGTGTTTGTACAGTGCGCGTTTCTATTGATGGCATCCTTCATCATATCCAGTTTCTTGTGCTCCCTTCGTGCACTCACGCACTCATTTTGGGATGGGACTTTCTTTCTTCAGCGTCAGCTTTCATATCGTGTGGTCAGCGAGTAATTAATATGACAGAGACCGAGTGTTCATCCGATGTCGAATTCAACAGCTTGCGTTTCGTCGCTGCCGCTGATTGTTGCATTTCGCCAGGAGACGAGAATATTATTACGCTCGTTTCTGATTCCATCGTTAACGGCGACGTGTTCATTGCACCATGCGGTCGCTTCACACCTACAGGGCTTACCATCGCACCTGGTCTTGTGCGGTTTACTGACGGTAGAGCGTTGGTAACCGCACTTAACCCAACTTCTTCGCCAGTGATGCTGCCCCGGGGCACTGCTGTGCGTTGCTTCGCTGACACCGAGCTTTTGTCGTTGGTTTCCCTTCACGCAGGATCACCGCCTTTGTCTGCCTCAACTGATCCTAAGGCTACCACCACTGCTTTAAATGCTACCATTAATCCCCACCTCACTGCTGAGCAAAAGAGAGACCTTTTAGACCTTCTTCAAAAGCACAGCCTTTCGTTTGACATGCACTCCAAGGTTCTGGGACGCACGTCCGCTGCAGTGCACCGCATCGAAACCGATGGCAGCTCCATTGTACGCCGCCGCCCATACCGTGTGTCTTCGGCGGAACGACAAATCGTTGAGGACAACGTAGCCGACATGCTCAAACGTGACATCATCCGGCCTTCGTCCAGCTCTTGGTCATCTCCTGTGGTCTTGGTCCGGAAAAAGGATGGCTCTGTACGTTTCTGTGTTGATTACAGAGCGCTAAATAAGATCACAAAAAAAGATGTATATCCGTTGCCACGCATCGATGATGCCCTCGACTCCCTTCAAGGTGCAGAGTATTTCTCCAGTCTTGACCTCCGGTCCGGGTATTGGCAAATACCTATGCACGAAGCAGACAAGGACAAAACAGCCTTTGCAACACCGGACGGGCTTTATGAGTTCAACGTAATGCCCTTTGGATTATGCAACGCTCCTGCAACATTCGAGCGCATGACAGATATATATATATATATATATATATATATATACTAAGGAAAGGAGTGTGAACTTAAGGGCTCGTTTGCTTTGTTAAACACATTATTAATGAGAACTAACAGACAATGATGCCAAGGAAAGTATAGGGGACGTTATTAGAAGTAATTGTAATGCAAATGTGAAGAAAGAGAAGTGGACGAAAAGATAACTTGTCACCGGCAGGATCCGAACCTGCGACCTTCGAATAACGCGTCCGATGCTCTACCACTGAGCTACGGTGACGGTCATCCCTCCGTCCACTTTTATGGGGTATATATGTTCATTTAAACGTGGGAGCGTCAGTCAGCGCCGCCTGTTGCCATTACGGCGAGTGTGAAACACCCTTTTTGCCAGTAGGCGTCACGTAGCACGTGATCTTATTACGAGCTGGCAGCTGACTAATAATCCCTCGCATACCACCTGAAGGCAACAAGTCTGCCAGAACGAGACCCTCGTTATGAACTAAGGAAAGGAGTGTGAACTTAAGGGCTCGTTTGCTTTGTTAAACACATTATTAATGAGAACTAACAGACAATGATGCCAAGGAAAGTATAGGGGACGTTATTAGAAGTAATTGTAATGCAAATGTGAAGAAAGAGAAGTGGACGAAAAGATAACTTGTCACCGGCAGGATCCGAACCTGCGACCTTCGAATAACGCGTCCGATGCTCTACCACTGAGCTACGGTGACGGTCATCCCTCCGTCCACTTTTATGGGGTATATATGTTCATTTATATATATATATATATATATATATATATATATATATATATATATATATATATATATATATATATATATATATATATATATATATATATATATATATATATATCAGAAACGTATGAAAATGCTTTAGAAACGCAGCGACAGTTGGAATATCATTCAGAATTGAGTTGCGAAGAGGAATTTGGCTGAGAAAAAAGGATAAAACGAACTGTCTTGCTTTCTGACTGTGACAGCCAGCATGATGCAACAGATAGTTCAGGCGATGACAGTAACTATTTACCGCCCAGACCACCAGCAACACCTCAAATAATGGCAAAAAATGGTAGGAAACACGTTTTTTACAGTTGGGTGTGCGTGTGCACGCGCCCTAAAGGTTGAGATTAAGTTGCTATGGCTTTTCATAATGTATTGATACTTTGATCTTTTTAGCACCTTTTTATTGTTCTGTTACTTGCAAGCCTCCTTTCTAAATCAAAATTTTGCATTATAAGCATTTGATCAGCACAAACCATATGTGTGTAGGTTAAAAGCTTTGTATCGAAAGTAATTTCCAGGTGCTTATGATCCGGCATCTTCTGGATTGTTCAGGAGACCTGGACGCCAAAGAAAACACCTCCAAGGTTTGTTGTACATGTTTTCCACAGCAACTGACATAAACGTAAACAAAACAATTTAGAATGGTCAAATGCACGTGTTAAGTCAATATTGCTTTAACTATTTGTAGTGGGCTGTGGACATGAAGCATTCCTGCACACAATACTGGCTTGCCCTCAGTTTATGCCCAGTACCAATTTTTTTTGCTCTCGTTATGACACCATTTGTAAGAAGAGCCAGAACTTAAGTTCACAGCACAGATTTGGGCTATCCTTTTATTCAGATGCATGTGTGGCTCCTGCTGCTGGTCAGTTAGTAGGTTATCAGAAGGGCACAGCCCAGACTTTGTGCTGGTAAATGCCGTGTATCTTGTGATTCTGATCATGATTCTGTCTTACTGAAACAAGAAGCTGAAAAATGTGGGTTGATGTTTCTGCTACAGGCACCTGTTTCTCAGTCACTTGGTGTATATTGGCAACTGGCACTTTGCCTGGCTCCTCTATACCTTCTTTTCTCAGTGCATGTTGTTTTCACCCTCTCCCAGTGGTCAAGTAGTTTCACGCAACCGAAATTACCAACTACCCCAATCTGTTTAGCAAGTGGTTTTACTTTCAAACAAATGTAGTACATTCGTGATATGTACTGTTGCTCAATGACATTATTTTTGCATGTGCTCGAAGTGCACACATGTACATGCTCTTTTTTCTTTGTTCAGCTGTTTCTCGTAGTGGTGCTCCTGGTGTGCACCTTTGCCCCAAAAGTCTGCACCGTTGCCTGTTGGTAATGACATGGAAAGTGCTCAGCTTCAAAGACATATGCATGCAGGTTACAAGACGGAAAGTGTGCAGCTGAGACTTCATGCTGGTAAATGACAAATGCGTCATTCACATAATTAAAGCAAGCTAAAAGTAGGAATTTCCGCTTATGAGCAAGTAATTGTGAAGCAGGTTTTACTCCTCTTAAACTAGCAGGCATGAAACACACTCGCGCACTGTGTGTTTTTTCTGGTTTTTTTTTTTTGTGCGTCATTTTCATGCATATCTGCGCTTGCAGTGGATATGCATATACATGCAGTATTTGTTTTTGTTTTCTTCAACTGCCTCTGCGAGCCCTACTGCTGGACACCAGCTGGGAGCTACTGTTTAAAAGTGTGCACCTTAGATGTCATGCTCGTAAATATCTAGTCCTTTGTCATTCCTGGCATGAAATTTGTAGGTAAAGCAATAAGTAAAATCGGGCATTTGTGATTGCTTGCACTTCAGCATGCTTAACCAGGCTCAACCAGCACAACCAGGCTTAACCTTTTAACGCACACACAGGACAACAAATTTATGCTATATCCCCGCTGTGCACCATCTTTGCAATATTGCGTATCTATCTATCTATCTATCTATCTATCTATCTATCTATCTATCTATCTATCTATCTATCTATCTATCTATCTATCTATCTAGCCGCCTACGTCTGGGTGCTCTCGTGATGGCCTCCTTAACTTGGGGTAGACCAAAATTTGTATGGGGGGGGTAAGAGGTATTGACGAATATGTCTGGCTGGCCATCACATGAATAGCGTGAAAATCCTGTCGCCTACGTCATCAAACGCTTTCCTGCAGACACGTGTGGCACATACCCGTATACCATGGGCCGCGGTATGCGGGTATTCGCCACAGGTGTTTGACAATCTATATCTACCAAGGAACGGCAAGGACAGACATTAGTAACTGACATCGGCAGCGTTGACTAGATGAATGCAAAGAATTAAAATTAGGCAGATCCCAAGTACCATGGGAAACGATGTTATGCGAAGCATCCGGAGGTAAGGGTTGTAATTTTTTTTTCTATTGAGCGAAACGTTATGAAATGGCGCTAAAGATATGTACAAATGTTGCATGCACAGACATCTTGAACAGTCGCATATGTTTCATATAACCAGTTGTTTACAGTTGTGTAACGATGCCAACAAAACATGGGTATTGCCAACACCAGAAGCCGTAAGTTGATATGTAAAGCTTGTGCTCGCAAGGGTGGTAGCCCTGGATAGTGCTGCGTAAACCAACTACATTGGATGGCGCTTAAGTATACAACTGACGTTAACCCGACATGACTCCTTCGTAATAGGAGTACGTATGTAATGTTTATAAAATTAGATAGCGAGCACAGCAACGACAATATACATTTCACCAATATTACGCCTGCATAGGGTGTTCTTCCAAAGCAGTTTCAAGACCTGACGTGGCTCTGTGGTAGAATGCTTGATGGCCCCGCAAGAATGCTTGGGTTCGATTCCTGCTGGGACTCTGATTTCTATTCTTTGTATTCTTCGCGTCAACGCTGCCGATGTCCGTTTTTCTTAACGCTGTCACCTTTAAAATACCAGTGTCAACGTCACCGTTAACGCTCTCGCATTTACCAATGCCTGTTCTCGGCGTTCCTGGGTAGGTATAAATTGTCAAAGTCCTGTGGCGCATACCCGCATTCCGCGGTCCGTTGTATACGGATATGAGCCGCACGTGTCTGGAGAAATGAGTTTGACGACGTACGCGACGGCATTTTCACGTTATTCATGTCATGACCAGCCAGACATATTCGTCAATACCTCTTACTCTCCCATACAAATTTTGGTCTACCCCAAGTTAAGGAGGCCATCACGAGAGCACCCAGACGTAGGCGGCTAGATAGATAGATAGATAGATACGTAGATAGAAACAGAAAAGTGCTTACAGTACGCAAAGAATTGCTTCGCATTTAAATAACAGGGTCCCAGCAACAGGAATCGAACCCAAGCATTCTGCGGGGCACTCAAGTATTCTAACACAGAACCACTCCAGGTATCGAAACTGCTTTGGCGTGATGTTGGTGAAACGTCAATTGTTGCTGCAGCGCTGGCTATCTAATTTTATAAACATTACATATGTACTCATATGAGGCAGGCGTCAGGTCGGGTTAACGTCAATTGTACACTTAAGCGCCGTCCACTGTAGTTGGTCCCCGAAGCACTATTCAGGGCCACCATCCTCGCAAGCAAAAGTGCTACATATCAGCGTACCGCTTCTGGTGTTGGTAATACTCATGTTTCTGTTTGCATCATTACGCAACTGTAAACAACTGGTTATATGAAAGATATGCGACTGTTCAACATATGTCTGTGCGTACAACATTTGTAGATGTCTTTTTAACGTCATTTCATAACGTTTCGCTTAATAAAAAAATTACAACCCAGTCACCTTTCATCCGCATGCTTCGCATAACATCGATTTCCAAGGTACTTGGGATGTGCCAATTTTTTTTCTCAGCTGCATTTGTGAGCACTGCTTGGACGCCAGCTGGAAGGCTCTGCGTTTGAAAGCGGGCACCACAGATTTCATGCTCGGAAATACCGAGTTCTTTGTCATTCTTGGCATATGATTCTAGTGTTGATAAAGCAATAAGTAAAAGCAGGTACTTGTGCACCTGGACTGAGGTTTTAGCAGTCTTACCAGACACAAAACAATATAGTCATGCTATGGATCCTGTTCACCATTATTATGCATGTTTCTGTGTGCAGTACGTATGTATACATTCAGGCTTTGTTTTGTCCTCAGCTGCCTCTGCTATACCCTTGTTGCTGACACCAGACGGAGGGCCCTCCACTCGAAAGTGTGCATCTTAGACTACGCGCTCACAAATACCAAGTTCTTAGTCATTCTTGGCACGATTCTAGTGCCATATATAATAGCGAAGCAATAAATCATCTTTGCTGGTCACTTCATGTTCCATGCATATTTGCTATTTTTTCCGAGAATCAGCATGGTACACAACCGCAGGCGTTGCAATGCGTGGGAAGACGCGCATAATTTCTCTTACCTATGCTATCAGCATGGTCTCCCAGTCTGTTGTGAATGCAACGTCCCCTTTGTCCGATGTAGGGCTTGCCGCAGCTCAAGGCTATCTCATAGACTACCCCTTGTGCATAGCGCCTAAAAGATTTGCGTGCTGCTTCTGGCAGCTCCTCGGATCGTCACGTGTGATACACGGGCACAATTGAGCAAACTAAATGGGCGCTGAAAAGAATGCCCCCACCTCCCCGAAAGGAATCGTGAGGAAATGCGAATGCATTTCTTGCGCCGAGAGATTTCGCCTTCACCGACTTCTGCCATCGCCTTGAGAGGCGCCCAGCCAGCGAACGGTCGAGAGTGAGGCGCGAGCGGACGGGAGAGTGGGGCGCAGGGAGGAGAGAGAGCGAACGGCGAGAGAAGGAGCGGCGAAGCACTGCACCTACCCTCTCCTACACTCTCTCGCACCACATGCTCCGGTTGCTAGGGGCGAGGATAAGCGCGCGCGCCCGCAGCTGTTGCTATGGGAGAGGGAGTGAGAGTGGAGAGATAACACCTGCCGGCACGCGGAAGCCGCCGCGGACAACGCCGGATGCCTCACATAGCCCGAGTAAGAAATGCATTCGCATTTAAAACGACCGGGATGCCGTATCGGGTAGCCATCTTCTTGAGGTTATGGCTTACACGGTGCACATAGGGGACTACCTCTGGCTTAACCCGCTCCCTTTCCTTCGAGTGCGCATTTGCACTGGCAGCGCTGGCTTTCAACTTCTGAAGCAGGGACTCAACCATGGAACTTACGACAGACTGAGGGAAGCCGGCGTTGGAAAGTATTTCAAGCTGATTGCAAAAACTAGCCTGCATAACATGCTCACATGATCTGCGCAAGGCAAACTCCAAACAGAGCAAAGCGATTCCACGTTTCAGTTTTTGAGTGCGCCGAGTCGTACTGTAACGAATTCTTTCTTGCGTCGCGGGAGGTACGCACCTTCTCTTTCCCATCTGTCGGAATATGCGGCCTGCCTAATAGGCTAACACTATAGATATATGACCATGTTATTTTACCCTCTCCCTTCATCCTTACCCTCACATCACTGCTCTCCCTCATTTTCCTTCCCCACCCCCTTGCTATACATGGCTACGCTATAAATTGTTTTGCGTGCGTGTCGCCAAGCGGCGTCTTAAGCTGACAGCATATTCTCTTCCTCCTCCCCCTCCAGGGGGCGTGGCCAGAAATTTTTCTTGGGGGGGGGGGCGGCACCTCCTTTATTTGAGGTGGGGGGGCACCTGCTTGAAGTGGTCATTTTTTGCTCTGTATGCCATGGTGAAAAAAAAATTTTCGGGAAGGGGGGGGGGTGGCACGGGCTCGGTGTGCCACCCCCTGGCTATGCCACTGTCCCCCCTCATATCGCTCCTGCTCAGCCTCACTTCTCTTTCACACCCCCTTGCTTTTACATGGCTTTGATATATAGGTGGCTATGGTATACATTGTTTTGCCTGCGTTACGCCAAGCGACGACAACAGCATACGACAGCCCGGGCCTCTTAAATGCTCTGCACTTAATTAAGGCACCTTAATTCGCACTAGTGGTGCCAAGCCTGAAGAAAGTGCAAAGCCGGATGGTCTTCCTTAGTTTTATTTTTCTCTTTCTTTTCTCTCTCTTCTGTTTTTTGTACGTCCTTTTTTTTTGTTTCTTTCTCTCACCCTTTATTTCTCACTTCCTCTTTGTATCTGTTTTCCTATCTATTTTTTTTCGTCCGTTACTTTCTCTCTCTATTTCTTTCTTTCCTTCTCTCTCTGTGCTCGTTCTCTCGCCCAATTTCTCTATATAACGTCTCAAGAAGACAACCACGAGGGCCCCCCAGACGCAGGTGGCTGATCAAAGTTCCTTTGGTTCCCGTTGGCCTTCAGATAATGAGGCCAGCGTTTCTTGACCTACTTGTCTGTTGGATTCATGTGGTTGCATCTAACAAAGAAACAAAGTCCTTGAAAAAATTCTTCTTTCGTTGTTTCGCTCACAAATACTGTATCTAATGCTTAGCACCCTCATATAGCAGAGCAGTGGCTGTAAGTGCATATTTACCAGCTAACATAATGCAACCTAACCCCATTGCACTGTAAACTAACCCATCTTCAGGATGAGGCAAAGCTGGCCTCTTGGCGAAAAAAAAATTGACATCATTCCAGTGTACCCCTGGCATCCTACATTCACATTTTGCCTCCCCACCTTGCTTCATTTTATGTCTGCTATAAAATGATGTTATTAAAACAAATACAAAGTTCATAAATTACATAACTGCCAAGTCTCTGTCCATAACTACAAAGTTTCTGGTCTTTGACCATTCATTACGGATGTCAGGGCAACGTCCTGGAAATTGCAGCCAGAGCAGGCTTATATTTGAGCCCCACATTTCGTCCAGCTACACTGGCAGGATTTCCAGCCAGTTAAACCTTTGTATCCTAGCGTCCAGATATGTGGACGTTTTAAAACATATATCAGTGTAGTGAGATCAGGCTTGCTAACGCATTGCCCTAAAAATCGGTTTGAAATGTTGGTATTGCTTCAGAACTTCATAAAAACAGATATATATGTCCACTTCTGTGAACAAACAGCAGTACATGCGCACAGAAAAATGGCGTTCTTTTCAATTCCCTTGTAGAGGTGTATGCCTACATTTTTTTGACAAGTGATATTATTGATGAACGAGTTGAACTTATGATGAAGGTGGTAATTATGGTAAGTAGTGATGATGATAATAATTAATGCCTCGAAAAATAGTTGCCGCCAGGCGAAATTTTCATGTACAATGAAGAAGGATGATGGACCTAGCGTAACTGGTGTTCGCAGCATCCACATAAGTGGACACTTATTTTCTTCTAGAACTAAAGCTAAATTTTCCATGTTTTCGGTTTATTCCCTCTAGTATGTATTGTTACTACATATACGCGAAAATATTGAAACGGGCTGAAGAGGATTGAAAAAAGGACGACGTTGATAGAGCTCTGCGAGCGCTGGGTGCCATCTTGTCAGACGCTGAAGTTATTCTGTGTGTAGAGAGTGGAAATATGCTGAAGTTATTCTGTGTGTAGAGAGTGGAAATATATTTCCACTCTCTACACACAGAATAACTTCAGCGTCTGACAAGATGGCACCCAGCGCTCGCAGAGCTCTATCAACGTCGTCCTCTTTTCAATCCTCTTCAGCCCGTTAGTACATGATTTGCGGGCGGCTGGAGCACCGACCCGGTGCTAATCAAGAGGCAGTCGAGTAATATGGCTTGAGCCGCGTAACAATATGTTTACTTACACAACTAGGTTGTCTGTGGGAAACAAAGGGTTAAGGATGCTTGTGAATGCATTGCACATATTGGCACATTTATGAAAGGTAGTCGAGAAATTCTACATGTGTTGTTTTGTTGGCGTAGACCGGAGTATCACTCTTTTTTTTTAACCACAGTGTTTCCTGTTTCCAGTGGTCATTACCTTATTCAGCTAGTGAGCAAATGCCTGCTACGCTTCTTTTTTTACCACAACCCCCCACCAATGCTCTAGATGACTTGTAAAAGTCATCTAGAGCATTGGTGGTCATCTAGAGCATCTAGAGCAAGGACATAGTAAAAGAGGTATTAGCCTGCAGTCAAGGAAAACCTGTCTCACAGCCATAAGGTCCAGATACGTTGCTAAAGCTTAGCCACGGGGCCAAACTGACGCTGGGTATTTTGTCGATACCACACATAAATGCAGAGTGCAAGGAACAGTTCAGCACCTATTGCGAGGTAGAAAAAAAAAAAAGACAACAGAGCTCAGCTTATTTGTGTAGAGCTAAACTCAATGCAATGTCTTCATCGCGAAATGCCAAAGAAACCGACCATGCTGTAGTCAAATCAGTTCGATAGAACTTTCTAGAAAGGCAACACCAGTTGCTGTGATAAATGCCTTCAGAAATGATAACTTCACACTCGCACAATTATTTCGTAAATATGTAAACATAAGCCTAATCCAGCTGTCTTCATGCAAGCCGACTGTCGCCGCTTGGAAAGAATTATTCTAGGAGGGAGAAGTAAAAAAATTCAGCAGATCCCACATACCTTGGGAATCTATGTTATGTGAAGCATGCACAGAGAAGCTGTGTTGTAATTTTTTCATTGAGCGAAACATTACGAAATGACGCTAAAGACATGTACAAATGTTGTACGCACAGATATATATGTTGAACAGTCACATATGTTTTATATAACCAGTTATTTATAGTTGTGTGACGATGAAAACAACAACATGGGTATTAGTAACACCAGAAGCGGTAAGCTGATATGTAGCGCTTGTGCTCGCGAGGATGGTAGCCCTGGACACTGCTACATACATCAACTTCAGTGGATGGCGCTTAACTACGTTCACCCGATATGACGGCTGTACCATAGGAGTACATATGTAACGTTTATAAAATTGGATAGCCAGCACTGCATCCACGATTGACGTTTCACGAATATTAGGGTCTATTTGAAAAGCAGTTCCGAGACCTGGCATGGCTCTATGCTAGAATACTTGATTGCCATGCAGAATGCTGGGGTTCGATTCCTGCTGGGACCCTGACATTTATTCTTTGCATTCGTCGGGTCAACGATGCGATGTCAGCTTTTTCTTAACGCTCTCGCGTTAAAATTACCAATGTCTGTTCTCGCCATTTCTTGGTAGATATAAACTGTCAATCACATGTGACACATACCCGCCCGCGGTATATGGGTATGTGCCACATGTGTCTGGCGGAAAGGGTTTGACGATGTACGTGACGGGATTGTCACATTATTCATGTCATGACCAGCGAGTCATATTCGTCAGACCATGTTACCCTCCCATACTAATTTTGGTTTACCCCAAGTAAAGGGGGGTGATTGCACCCGGACATAGGCGGCTAGATAGATAGACACGCTAAAAGTGCCTGCAGTACGCAACGAAATGCTTCGTATTTAAAACGAATGAAATTACAGGGTTTCATTACAGTCCTACTGGTCACGAGAAATGGCTCAACGTGGTTCACAATGGCTCATCGCGACAGTCTAGGCTCGTCTCACCTGCATGTAGATTTAAGTCCACGATCATTTTTGCGCTCAATTAACATTACTGATGCTGCTGCACCTGAGTGACAAACCAGGGAATCCAGACACAAGGACGCAAATTTGTTGACAATGATGTATTCAGTCAGTGACAGGCTTTATAAAAGGCAGCATGAACGATGTGATGCCTACAGAAGTATATAGCTACCAAGCCACAGCCAGCCACAGCCAGCAGCCGTTAAGTTACAAGTTAGTGAAAGTACCAACGAAAGTTACTGAAACACTGCCCAAGCTGGAAAACTTGTCCAGGTTCCATATGACCAGTTGAAGGTCACAATATGTAGTGTTTTATGGGGGCAGAATGATGGTATACAAGTTGGTTGAAACAAAGTGCATCTGTTCACAGTGGGAGGCAGTTATATCTGCCAGCACATAAATATGTGCCACGTGAAACAAAGGGACCCAGTTATTGAAGTTGGCACAGAGACACAATGAGGTGTTTTTGTGTTTCAATGTTTTCGTCATGCGTGAAGTGTATTTTACATTCCCGGTGAAAATGGTTGCATCGGAAGTGCAGCGGTTCTACTTTACTTTCTGCTAATTTTAAGCACATGGTAGGCAGCGAGTCTACTAGGGGTCAGAAGGCCAGTACGGCACAAAAGACTTCAATGGCTTGCTATTTGGTACCCGAAAGAGTAAGTCTACCCTTTTCAATCTTCAAAGATCTTGTGAAGACACTGAAACCAGTCGCAGACTTTTAAGGTCAGGCGTTCTTGGGGAGGGGAGGGGGGAGGTAGGAATTGTTACAACAATAAATCGTCCCTGAGGCGGCCACAAGTATAGCAGGGCCACAGACCACGATGGAAAGGATTTCGTCAATGAATGTGACAACGCGCACTCGCACCGCACGACTTGCGATAAAACACAGGGCGATTGACAAGACGGACACAAGATGAGAAGCTACCATTACAGCGCGCACATACGAGACGCGGCCAGGTAGTACAGTTGAGGGGCTTTCACTTTCTCAAACGTGTACCACAAACAACACGTTCCCCCCCCATTCTCAGCTGTCGTCGACCACCGTCTCCGAAGGCGGGTTTTCACGATCGGGTTTTTCATCCGTCTCCTGCACCGGTTCGGCAGCCTTACCAGTCGCCTCTTCTTGACTCTCCGTAGAAGAGCTTTCACGATCAGGCTTCGCTGCTTCCTGCGCTGGTTCGGCAGGCTTAGCGGTCGCCTTTTCTTGCAGGAAAGAGGTGTTCATGTAAAGCCGCTTTTCAGTCTTGCCGAAGTACCTGAGCTCCTTCGGGAGTTTCTGCCGTTTCTGCCGGCAGCTACTGTTTCGGCTCTGGGTGCCGCTGCTGGTGCCTTCGTCGGCTGCTTCGGTCTCCTCGAACAGCACGCATGTCCCGGTCGCGTCTCTGTACTCGCCCGTGAACAGGTACGAGCCGAGCTTGAGCACGGGTTCCGGCGTGTCAACGCCGAGAATGGAGCATCGCTTGCCGGCCAGGTCCAACACTTTGGCATCGATGACGCCGCGCAGTTCCACGACGACGTACACTTCATCGTCCTCTTCATCGTCGGCCATGCCTCGGCAGCTGCTCTCTCCGACTGAATCACCACTGATAAATAACGCTTCGCTTAAGTTCCCACCAAATGGCAGGCACGTCAAGCACTGCAGCTGCTGCAGCCACTGCTGTTACCTGTGCGCGGCCATCTTGAAAAATGAACTTGGCTTGGATTGTTCCTTGCTCTGAAATATGTCTTTTAATAACAACATGGCATCTGTGACGTCGTCTATTACACAAAAGCATAGCCTTCGAGATTGGCAAGTAACGCTAACTTTTAAAGGCCTAAAAAATGTTATAAGTACCTAGTTTAGCCAATGCGTGCAGCAAAAACTAAAATTGTAAGTAGTTATAGCTCACAAGTTGTTATGTCACAAATTTATAAATGTATTTAGCAAAGCTTACTTCGATCGATACTTGATGGCGCTCAGGTCGCAAGCGCTTAGAAATCATCCATGGCACTTCGCGCCCGATGTGGTAACGTTTGACAGCGAATGCTGCATTTTGTCAGTTTTAGAGTGTATAGCTGCGTTTTGCAGCCTTCCGTGTGATCGCCTATTGCT
The DNA here is from genome assembly GCA_030522465.1 of Rhipicephalus appendiculatus. Taxonomy (NCBI): domain Eukaryota; kingdom Metazoa; phylum Arthropoda; class Arachnida; order Ixodida; family Ixodidae; genus Rhipicephalus; species Rhipicephalus appendiculatus. The sequence goes on along the minus strand of JALIZH010008641.1, from coordinate 218,063 downwards.
TTAGTGATAACGAAGTTCGCTTAAGTTGCTAATTTACAAAGAAAGTGTGCGGCGTTGTCTCGTTATGACCGTGTAGTTCTGCGCCGGCGAAGGTGCTCGTTTTTGAGAGGCAAACATGTCGAGCAGCGCAGCGACCAGTTTCATCGACCAGCTCAAGCTTCTCTACGACAACAAGCTGTACTCCAATGTCACGGCTCTGGTAAGTGGACAAATCAACCACGTGTCAACCCCCTGTCTTTTGCACGTTATGCACATTTGAATCGTGTGGTTGCTTGCAGTTTAGCTTGGCACACCCCATCAGCACACACTGCGCCGACTTCATGACGGTGTCGGCAAAGTTTCAGAGTTACGTGTACTGCGGGGATGCCTACGTGCAGCTAGGAGACTTCAAGAGAGCCGAGGTGAGCGTCGACGTTATGGTGGCTGCCGGTAGTTTACCGATACGTTGTGCACCGAAAGGCAAATCAAACTCTCTCATCTCCTCCAACGCAGGCACTCTATCAGAAGGCCATTCAGTTGAAGAAGTCTGCGGCCAAGGCGAAGGGCAAGGGACCAGCTTCAATAATATCGGGAGTAAGTGTTTTCCGCAACGTAACGCGTCTTTCTCTCTTAAGTGGTAGAACGTCCGGTAGTCATTCGCTTTGTTTTTGCAGGACGTCACATCTGAGAACGACATCAAGTATCAGATTCACGTCTGCCACGTCAATATGAAGCAGCCCAACCAAGCGATTTCTGCGGTGAGTTGAGTTCGGAATGTGGCGGATCATTCGCACGAAGTGCTCCCGCTCGGAACTTGCCCATTTGAATCGCGCGCTCTTCGGTAGCCTTCCGCGGGCTTTTTGCCTCCGCCTGTATTTCTACGCGGGAAGCGTTCAGTGCTTTCGTTGTCAGTGCATCGAACGAGTCATGCGCAAACGGTGGCCTACGAAATAGGGACTATCGTGCACGATAATTTCATCGGTGCCTCGCAAAAAGATCGTAGAAAGCTCTTAGACGAAAACGAGGACCTCAGAGAATGCCCCGCCTGATTATTGGGCGACGGTTGTTGTATGTCGCGACAGGAATCACAGGATGATGTGCAAAAAAAAAAAAAAAAAACGTGTGAGGTAACTGATTCAATAGCGCGTTACGCTTTCTTAAACTAACATTGATAGTTACTTGTGCGATTGTACTAGAAGATTTTTAAGGTACTCGAACGGGTGCGAAACTAGCGCCACGCCTGGCCGGCCGTTGTCTGTTAGCGAAAGCGGAACGCGGGAATGTGTGCGCTTCGTGGTGGCTGGAAAAGTTAGGCCGTTAGGCCAAGAAAACGTTTTTCTTTGGTGCCACTGCGATTTCCAGGCAGTCCCAACTTTCGCGTAAAAAATGCTGTCGCCTTCGATGGTGATCGCGGTGCCACACAAGCAAGCGAATCCGCAGCACGCCGACCCTCGCTGTTCTCTCTGCCGAGCCGCGCAGAACACCGTGACGCAGATGATGTTGCTTCGTTACGATCTGTAGCATTGCACCTCCGTGTCAGCTGCCCACGCGTAGCCCACCAGCTACGATGGACGAAACGAGCGCAGCAGACGATGCGCGTGACGCCGAAGTCCACATGACCACGATGGACGAGACGGCTGACAAGGCACCGGAGGCGAGTGCTGCCAAGCGCCCAAAAAAGACGCGCCATACGTACTGCTTCGCTCCAGGGTGCGCGTGCAGCAAGACCCGCCACCGGCGTGAACACGACGGCCGCCGGTGCTCGGTGTTCGGCATGCCGCGCAACCAGGAGATGTTCCGGCGGTGGCAGCGGTACGTGCCGCCGCGCGCAAACGGCCAGCGGCTGACGCCAAACTCGGCACTGTGCGAGCGCCACTTCGACCCGCAGTTCGTTCAGCGCTACTTCGAGCACACCATCAACGGGCAGCTGGTGCGCATAAAGCGCGGCATACCGTGCCTGACGCCAGACGCCGTGCCCACCATATTCCCGGACTCGCCTTCCTACTACACCCGACGAGTGCCCGCGCGTCGCAAGCCCATCCAGAGGGCACCCTTGCCTCCTCCCAAACGGAGGAGAACGTCAACGAAGACGACCTCTTCCTCGGAGGCGCCTTCGGCCGACGCCTCCGCTGAGGGCGAAGAAGGATCGGGGGTCGAACCCGCGCCGGAGGCGCCCACGGAGTGCGAGCCAGTGGTTGAAGTCGTCGAATGCGAGGTCACGCCGGCGTTCCCCTACAAGGATCTGCCCCTGCCGTCGGGCCGATGGGCGCGTCACGTGATCAGTGAGACACCTCTGGTGATAGCATACAGCACCTGCCGCCTCTCTGACGACCAGCCGGGTTGCCTGGTCACAGAAAAGCTGGTGCTGGTCCGCGAGCACGAGGACTACGCCGAATGCCAGGTCTACATGGACGGCCGCCGGCTAGAGACCTTCGAAGATGCCGGCAGCACCGACTACCCGCAGACGCTGCTGCAGAGGCTGGACAGCGCCCGGCGATGCACCGGACTGGGGCAGCCAGAGGAATTCAGCTTGACCGAACGCCTCCTGCCGCCCTCCGTGGAGATACGAGAGTCCGGTCTGCACAGTGTCCAGTGTTGTGGAGCGGCCACCACCCGTTCCGGCCTGTCAGACAAGTGCCGATGCGCCAAGAAGGTTTTGCGCAAGAAGCAGGCGCGGCTGGAACGCAGGATGAGGGCGCAGAACGTTCCACCTGTTAGTGAAGTCGCAACGGATGCGGAGCGGCTGCAGCTCGTTATTGACGACGCCTCGCCCGGCGACAGTGTGGATGGGGAAGTAAGACCTGATGTGGAAGACTCCACAACTTCCGCGGAAGTTGTCAATGCGGAGATTGTAGGCGATCCATTGGAGATTGGTAATGGTGAAAGTGAACCTCCTCCTGCGATGGAGCTTGAAGACAGTAAGACAGCAGCAGCGCCTTACCGTAATGGTTTGGGACAAGTGGTAATCTATGTGCAGTGAATTAGGGTGTCCATTGGCAAGCTGATAAAAGGTGCAGCAGCAGTTGAGAAGTACAATAAATTTCAACATTGAGTTCTGTGCATGTTCTGACTTGTTCCACTATGAGGCAAGTTTTCTTGCATTGTCTTTCATGAAGTATCGGCGTCCCAAGTCACATTCACATTGCAAGGACTTGTTATTGGACTAGATGAGTTCGCATGTCAGGAAGGTATTGGCACCACGAACTTGGGGCAACTGCAAAGACGTTGGACACTTGGTGTCTCAATGAGTGGATTGAGAAATTAAGAGTCCAGCCTATAAACCACTTGTGCAAGTGTTCAATAATTACTATAATGAAAGAGCAGAGTAATGCTGCCAAAATCTACAGCCGTATCACTGATGAATCTGGTTTGATATCCCTTTCCAACCCCGCGACCAGTGTACTGGACATAACAAAAAAAGTGGTGCAGAAAAGCATGCAGAGCTACAATCAGAGCCGAAACCACTTAGGCAGCTTCTGTAAGAGTCGAGGAAGATACTTTTACATGTAGTTTTTCCTTCAGCCCCATTTTCTTATGGGGGGCGCCTCAGAGTAATGGCGTCATCCACGAGGAAACTTTCGCGCAGGGTGTGGTCAAGTATGCATATTTATTTCAGGAGCTATCTTTGCGCAATTCAAATAATTTGAATTGTGCAAGCTGACTTGTGTCTTGAAACAGTGTTCCAAAAAGGTAGCTTTTGTAATCAGAAGTTTGCTGGCAATGCAAGGATGTACTTGTCTAGTACACTGCACAACAGGATGCAATCGGCACGCATTGTGCTAATCATGGAGGAAAAAAACAACAAAAGGTAGCATCACGGGACACTCTTGAAGCCCAGCCATAAAAAATGAAACGGGAGCTAGCTGGGAATTCTAACCAGAGCATGGAACACGAGGAGGGAGTGGCTTCGGATGAGGTTAACTTGTGGACACTAGACGCGCTCCGTCCCAGTTTTTTCCCTTAACCCTTTGAGGCGCTATGTACACAATTGTGTACACCACTTTATTTTGTTATTTCTATCAACTAGGGTCTAAAAAAAGAGCAAGATATATGAAGCTTTGAATGAATTGAACCTCCTGCATCATAAATGTGTCTTCATTTAACTTCATTTTGAAGCGTAGTGTTGCATACGATCTCTTTGCTGAACGTACTACCACTTTCGACGAGTCCTTCGACGTGCCGCTTCCTGCGAGCCATGTGAAAAGTACAATTTTTCTTTGCTCAAAATGGACATAGCCAAAAATGAATTTGCACTGTATTTCTACACTGAGATTACATTCTATTTATGCCGAAACAGAGCATGAATGACTTCGTAATAAACATATATTTCATGATAACTTAATTGAGATTACTTACAATAACTCGCATAAATTAACATATTATGACATTATTTTTGTTGCTACAGAATATGGAGTGCCTTGAAATACCGCTGCATCGATTTGACACATTTACAGACAGTTTTTCATAAGTGGCGCCTGAAAGGGTTAATGGTGCTGAATGGCTTGTGCAACCGCTAACCGTGAGAAACTTTTCCCCCGGTGTCAACAAACCGCTTTTCTGTTTTATAAGACAATTAACCTTCTCACAAAACCAAAAGCAACATTCTTTCCAAGCAAGAGAGCAGAATGTGTGTACCCATAAGTGCTAAAAATCAATCCCAGTGTCCAGTATACTGGACATGGTTCTCCCATAAAAAACGTTGTACATACAGTGTTCTTTATTTGTTTGTATGCTTTTCAATAGTCTCTTAGCTAGAAGAGAACATTAAAAAGTTTTGTTCTACCCAACAAAAAATTCGAGACAGAAAGGGGATATTATATAGCAAAGCCATGTTTACCTCTCCCCTCAGTTGGTGCGAATGAGCGGCCAATATAACTTGTCTGATACCTGAGATGGAATCAATACTAGTACGCCAGAGGCGAGTGTAGGGCTAGTTGGTGCAAAAAGTTTGACGTGCCCTAGTGCAAAGAATGGGAAACAACATAGGAAAGACTCTCACGGCACAGAATTTGCCTTGAGGATTTAGTTTTCTGGTAGCAGCAATAAATGCCATTTTCACTGGAAAAACAATTGCAAGATGAGACACAATGTCGTTGCAGTTTGTGGGAAACACCCTTTCGCCAATATTCATTATCTTGCAACATAAAAATCTCAAAATTATAACCTTTGCTAGTGCGCAATGTGTCCTTGCATGGGCCTTTAATGTGATTTTAAAAATGGTCGGATAATGCACCGTCACAGTGCGCTCATCCCATACCATTTAGCCATTCAATATCCCTCAGCAGCATAATTTGCCATTTGTTCTAGGAAGTTACTAATTTACTCTTTCCTTGCGATCGGAATTGTTTATATTTTCAAAGCGTTCATGTCTTTTCCACTTTGTTTCAAGACTTGAAACCATGATACACAAAAGTGTAGGCCAATATTTGCAGTTTTTCAATTTAATTAAGGAAGCAAAGCAAACATTATTACCCAACACTGCTTAAAACTTGTTGAGTTAGAAATCAAAGAAGCTTCTCGTAAGGCTATTGTGAAAATAATTTAGGGTTTTTATTGAAAGTAGTGATAGTGAAAAAGAAAAGTAATCTGAAATGTACAAAATAGGGATCACACCCCGGGCCTCCAATTTCTGTGTTATACCACCCAAAAGAGTTAAGGGGCATATTGGGTAGTGTGACGATGGCAGAACTTGCTGTTGTATACCGTCGCTGACAACAGTGGTCATTGTCAGAATAGAGGATTGGACAGCCGAGGCAAATGTGATATGGAGCGCTTACCTGCTATCACGGTAAAACGATAGTGAAAATGAAACAAGCAGCCACAAAATGCACACTGATTTACCGGAATAAGTAACAAAATGATGCTAGGTGTGCATGGGGAGACTGCATTTGCGGGCAAATCAGCAGTGAAGATCACTTAGAGTGAGGTTTGGTCACGTTGGCCCTAAGATGCTTCAAGCTTTACACTCTCCTTGCGGTCCGTTGTCGGGCCCCTCGCGACAATGCAACATGACTGCAGCGTTTCCATGGCCAGCGCTCCGCAGCAAGTTCTTTTGTGGTTAATTCGCACGCACATTTTCTCATCTCATTATGCACTATCTCTCATTGAGTTTCGGACCCGAACGGACGGAAGGTGGGTGAAGGTTTCGAACCGCAAAGGGCTAACGTTAGATGTGGCATATCTATCGCATCTGGCAAATTCTGCACTACGTTGGCCCATTAGAGGGAGTGAAACTCCCTCTATGAGGCTTTTTTTTTTTATTAATTGAAGGTTTGTGTTCAGTCTATCACAGGTGGAGTGAATGCTGGCACGAATCTAATGCATGTAAAGCGAGTTAAAAATGCCAGTTTTGTCTCTGCAACCTCTGGGGATGTGACGAAATACAGTGTGTGAATTCAGCAGCAGCTGTGCTGGTGCAGGACAAAGCATTGCGTTGTTGGCTGCGTAGTGGAGGTACCGTGGCCACCACAATGCTGCAGCAAGCAGTCTCGTCTACTGACAACTGTGTGCTCTGATTGGTCTCTGGCTGACGTACCTCCGAGCACATGGTGACACAGGGCTGCCTGAGCAGCCCTGTGTCAGCCATGAGTAGTGGCTAACAGATTCAAAAGAAAAAAAGAAATTCCCAAATTCATAATGCGCGATGATGTAACTTTTGGGGAGGGTCTTGCCTCCCTTTTCATCCCGCCTGAGCAGCTTCTGATATGCTCGCAGTGACAAAAAGAGACTTGGAGCATGCAGTAAATGGGGCAGAACCCAGTTATGTTTCTGAGGGACCATGGAAATAAGAATGCATCATCTGAGAAAGTGCAACAGCTGATAAGTTTTGCACAAAGAGAAACTCGAGACACCAGCACAGATACAGGTTAGCCACGTGGATCTGTGCTGGTAACTATAACATGCTGTCCCTTGTGCGGCGGCTGTTTTTATAGCACCATAAGTTCCATCACTGTTTTTGGATGTAACAAGGCACAAAATTTACTGCAAGGTTTACTGGGTGATTTACTGGGCATCAGTGGACACCGCATGTGAGAGACAAGGCTATGAGAGATTCGTTCATGAGATGGACCAATAGCTATTATACGTCTTCTCAGCAAACTCAAAAAGTGTTAACTTCTGGGAGAAAAATGGCTGTTCTAGTTGCCAGATGCAAGACAACCCAAAGAAAAATGAATGCAGATATGGCATTAATGTCATTGATTATTCATGTTGAATAAGGGAACTTTTTGCCCTTGTACATATATCGTTAGACCTGGCAAGACCAATTTCCTAACAATGATTATTGGAAAACCGACTTATATTTCAGGTGGATAGGATCATGAGAGGAGGAGGCAAGAAGATTTAGAGGCGAGTTCCTGCCAGACACTTAGCCTTGCCTATGAGACCTTGCAAAATGCCATATTTAAGAATCAGCAGCGGAACGAGAGTGGTTTGGGTAGTATACTTGATTTTCAGAGACGTAGAGCTGTGGCTACCGCTGCTTTGAGCTAGCAGCAATGTTCTACTCTCTTTTCAGACAAACTATGTCTAGTGTTGAGTTACGGAATTATGTTCACACGAAGTTACCTTTATCTGACAGATGATGGCACTAGAGTCACATATGTACAGGTTACGTTTAAACACGCTGCCATCGCATCAGCTGGCTTGGAAAGATCGCACGAATGCAGTGGTTAGTGCTGTCCGTCTCAGTGCAATATATTCTGGGATTGAACTGCCAAACTAGCTTCCGCCTCCTCTTATACCGTATCATTCATTGCGTGTCCGCAGTTGGAGAGCATTCCAGGCAAACAGCGCAGCAGCCGGGTCAACATGGCCCTGGGGCAGTTGTATCAGCAAAGCGGCAACGAGCGCTCGGCCATCACCTGCTACCGTGAGGTGCTCAAGTGAGTGCATCATAACTTTATCGTTTTCCACATGTACCTTATTGAAAAGCTCCATAGCGCACGAGTCCTGTGCCAGTTCATCAATTTGGCCACATTTCGTGCTTCATAGCTCCGACCTCACAAAAATAATGCAACATGTTTTTCCAGATTAAGTTAGAACACGTGGTTGGCTTTAATTCTGAAAAGTTTAAAGAAAATCGAAAATACTAGTGTTTTTTTTAAAATGTTCTTCAAAGTATTGCATTTTGAGAGACATGTCCTCAGTTGAACATTTCTGGTTAACGTTTGAAGTCACTCCCAGGTATTTCGTTCAGGACACTTGTTCATCAAACATATGGCAATGTTTTTAGAAACTTTGGGAAGTCTGGTGTTTATACTCGCGGAGAAACAAAAAAATCTTAAATTTGAGCATTATTGAGCTTTGTGCCGATTTCGCGATTTTTTTTTCTTAACAGAACAACATCAAAACTGCAAAGTAATAATTTTCTGTCGACCCAAACTATCCGTAGTATGTGGAGAAAATGTTTCAGACCTACAGCTACAATGGTGTTTTTGTAGCGTCTCATCGAAATCCCATTTTTGTGAAATTCTAAAGAGGCGGTGGCGGCTCAGTGGAGACTTGTGAATTTTTTTTAGAGTGGGGAAATTTTTTTTCACGAGACCAAAAGTGGTCTTGTGGTCCTTGGGACTCGGAAGACACAAGATATTTTTTTCGGCGAAATTAAAGGGGGTCGGTGGACATGTGCCGACGCTCTTATCTGAGCACACCCTGCACTTATATGTATCTCCACCAAAGGCTCTTGCATTGAGACATTCAAATAAATGTTGCAGCTTTTTTTCACACATGCGTGGCTACATTATCGGCCCTTGGCTCAAGTTGGCTACTTTTTGGCTAGCTTTTCCAATTTCTTGGCTATTTCCTGTCTTTTCGACCTGGCAACCCTGAGTGCACCTATGCTCATTGCAATAATGCCGCCTATGTGGATGCTCAAGCTTTTCTGAAACACTCTTACCTATGTTACGCATAGAGCAGTGTTGAATGCATTTTGTCTGTTTTTCTTGGTGCACCTAGTAACTAAAGCCATAGGTCATAAATTTTGTATTTGTTGATCAATCCCAACTTGTCTAACGCATCAGATGCGTGTACTTTGTTTTGCATTTGGGCATGGATCATTTTTCTATTCCCAATGACAAGGAATGTTGAAATCAGTACAGTGATATTCTGGCGCTTCATTAACTTTGCTAAATAGAGTGTGCCACATCTTCCACTGAACGACTTTTGCTCATGCTAGTGCCATATCTTCTATCCTAAGTGCTGAGCTACTGGCTCAAGTGTGACAACTTAAGGACTGCTAAAGATAATTTTTTTTTTTCTGAGCTCCTGTAGGGCCTCCTGTCTACTTAGTTCCTCCTACTTACTGTTGCTATTGCTTTGTGGCTTCTCGAGCAGTGGTAGCCAATAAGTCACATGAAAGGAGACAGACGGACAGACAATGAACTTTATTGTGGTCCTGAGGGGTGACTCGGAATCCCGTACATGAAAGGAGAAGCAGACAAAAAAAAGACAAGGTAAAGCGTTGTGTGTGACAAGCAGCAATTGTAAGGAGCATTACTTTATATAGACCGTAGTTGTCATAAATATCTGAACTGTTGAATATATGGACAAGCACAAGAGAAACAAAAGCTATCAGCACTGTATCAGCCTAACTGTCCGGCAACACCAGCCGCGGATGCGGCTAGTGTTGCTAGACCGCTACGAATTGTGACTAACTCTTATCACTTCACTGTTGTCTGCAGGGAGTGTCCGCTTGCTCTGGAAGCTGCCAAGGGTCTTCTGGAGCTGGGAGTCAAGGCTGTAGAGGTGGCTGCACTGGTGCTGCACCCGGGCGGCTCCAGTGGCTCTTCCCTTCCACCACACATGGAATGGTGCGTGCTATCGGAATAGCCTAAGGTCATGGCTAGGTCTTTCACATGTGACCATTGCTGGCCAGTCTGAAACTTTGAAGGAGAGGTCACATATATGTCCATGCTTCACAGTGCAGGGGTGAAACAGCTGTGTGGTCGGCACCATTGTGCACCAAACTTCTTTACCTGCGCCATCCCACGCCGAACCACCCCTATTGCACCAAACACATTTTTCATCACTGTAATGCACCGTAGCACCTGAAGTTAGCCGCAAGATGCCCCAGCCCCCGTATCCGAAAAACGTGGCTGAAACATCATATTTTTGGTTTCATCGAAACGGTTATGGTTTCAGCTTCATCTAGGCTGTGATTGGCAGTGGAGGTTGGCTCAGCAGGTGCTAAGGGCCACAGGGGAAAAAAAAAGGAACGAAGAAAAAAAAAAGCAAGGAGATGGCGTTATTAAATGCGAAGCATTTCTTTGCGTACTGTAAGCACTTTTGCGTTTCTATCTACGTATCTATCTATCTATCTATCTAGCCGCCTACGTCTGGGTGCTCTCGTGATCGCCTCCTTAACTTGGGGTAGACCAAAATTTGGATCAGGGGGAAAGATGTATTTACGAATATGTCTGGCTGGTCATGGCATGAATATGTAACATGAAAATCCCGTCGCGTATGTCGTCAAACTCATTTCTCCAGACACGTGTGGCTCGTACCCGTATACAACTGGCCACAGTATGCGGGTATGAGCCACAGGTGTTTGACAATTTAGATCTACCCAGGAACGGCAAGGACAGACATTAGTAACTTAAATACGAGAGCGTTAAGAAAAACTGACATCGGCAGCGTTGACCCGACGAACGCAAATAATAAATATCAGGTCCCAGCAGGAATCAAACCCACGCATTCTGCGTGGCAATCAAGTATTCAACCACAGAGCCACGCCATCTTGCGGAACTGCTTTGGAAAAAGACCCTATGCAGGCGCAATGTTGATGAAACGTCAATTGTGGTTGCAGCGCGGGCTATCTAATTTTATAAACGCTACATTTGTACTCCTGTGAGGCAGGCGTGATGTCAAGTTAAAGCCAACCCTATAGTAGCACCAAATGTTGACACAACGTTGCCTCAACATTCAGTAAGTTGCTTCAACGTTGTGGCAACATTTTGTACTACTGGGGAATTGTATACTTGAGCGCCATCCGCTGTAGTTGGTCCATGAAGCACTGTCCAGGGCTACCATCCTCGCAACCACAAGTGCTACATATCAGCTTAGCGCTTCTGGTGTTGGTAATACGCATATTTCTGTTGGCATCGTTATGCAACTGCGAACAACTGGTTATATGAGACATATACGACTGTTCAACATATGTTGCTGCACACAACATTTGTACATATCTTTAGCGTCATTTCATAACGTTTCGCTCAATAAAAAATTTACAACCCAGTCACATCGCCTACGCCTGCTTCACATAACATCGATTCCCATGGTACTTGGGATCTGCTGAATTTTTTGACTAGCCTCGGCAAGGGAACCTTTTGTGGCACCTTCCTTCCTACTATTCTGGCCTTTTTTCATCCTCCATGCTCCTAGCCATTGACCATGTGTGCAGTGCCTCTTCGGTAGGAGTGAGTGAGTGAGTTACAACTTTATTCATCAAGGGGGGGGTGGGGGGCAGGCGGAGGTTCAGGCTATGAATGCTGCCAGGCCGTGCTTCTCAATGGTGTCCTCAGCTCGTGCCAGGACCGGTGTCTTGGATGTCTCGGTCTGTGCTGAGGAGAAGGGCCTCCCATTGCTCCTCGCTGTGGGGCCTCGAGACAAGGTTGGTGGGTGGGAGATTCTCCGGGCAAGCCCCGAGGATGTGGTTGAGCGAGTCAATGCCTCCACTTAGACAGCAATCAATGATGGCCGGGTGGGTGTAAGATTACACAAGGGGGCACGGTAAAGCGCGGGTCTGCAGTCGGCGCTGGGCGATCTGGGATCTCTTGGGAAGACTATCGTGAGGGGGGTGGGTAGGCGTACTGTTCAAGGTGATAGTGCTGGGCGATGTCATGGTAGGTGACCAGGGGCTCTGGCTCCAGGGTGTCCAACTCAGAGGAGCCCACCGCTTGGTTGACAAATCCTCGAGAGTGTTGGTGAGCCGACTCGTTGCCAGGGTGACCTGAGTGGGCAGGGATCCAGACCAGTTTAGTGTGGCACGGTTTGTCGCGCAGCAAGAGCGGTCGAAAGAGCCGCAGGGTGGTAGGCGAAACAAGGCCTTGGGCGAAGTTCGAGATAGCGCGCTTAGAATCGCTGAGTACTACACAGGCTTCGGTAGACGTGGCAGCCTAGGCAATGGCCGCCTCCTTCGCCTCGACGGCGTAGGTTTTGCGCACAGTGCCTGCTATGACTGTTGACTTCGCGTGCACCAGCAAGGTGGGCGAGATGGAGACAACGGCAAAGGTGTCGCCAGGCGAGCTGTAATGAGCCGCCTCCACACAAACGACGGCTGGGTGCTTGGTGTATTTGTTACGAAGCATGGCCACGCGGGCTTCACGGCGGGCATCATGGTGGCCCGGAGCATGTTTTTGGGTAGCGGCTTGACGTAGAAGGCTGCCCGAAGGGCATGCGGTAGTGAGACCAGGTCCAGTGGATGTGAGGAGGTATCGTGGCCGATGGAAGAGAGGATCCAGCGACCAGTCGGTGAATGATAAAGGCGTTGCACTTGAGCGGTACAGTGGGCTTCAACCAACTCGTCGATGGTGTTGTGTACCCCTTGGTGGAGGAGGCGTTTCGTTGATGCGTCGGGTGGAAGACCGAGGACACTTGTATGCCCGACGGATGAGTACGTTGATCTTGTCGCGTTCGGATTTGAGAAGGTGGGTGTAAGGCAGGTCGTAGGTGAGACGGGAAATGAAGAAAGCGTCAGGCGGAGTAGATCGCGTTCGCGCATACCCTTGCGCCACACTCGCACACGAGCTAGCATGTGCGCCGTCTGCTGAACCAAAAGCGAGAGCTGGCTGATAGTGTGAATGTTGCGACGGTTGGATTGGAAAGTGGGCTTGTGTGAATAGTAAATTTTAGGTTCAAAGCGAGTAGTGATTTGGTCGAATAATTTCGAATCGAATTCAAATAGTACATGTCACATTATAAAGAAAATTGAGCATATTTGTCATGACGAAACTAAGCTGCACAATATTTTTTTTTTTAATTGAAACAAGCCAGGTGTAAATATTCTTTTTGGTTCGAAGGAAATGGAAGCAACTTTGAAGAGTAGCACGATTTGACTTTCTGTAGAATGCAAGTGATAACCTGTAAAATATGTTGCGTTTTAAAATTTACTAAACTTAGATAATATAAGCGGGTGTAAGAAGCTTCCAAACTTTCTCGAAAAGATAGTCAGTCGGCACAGAAGTTTTTGTTTCAAATAATCATTCGATTGTTTTTAGAGTTTAAAAAATTTGTGTTTCTTTTCTGTTCTTATACGTGGAATTTTGCTGGGACCAGCTGCGCAGTTCAGGCTATCCATCAGTTATGATTGAGACATTTCGAACAATCAGGATTCTGCACTACAGTGTATATGGAACTATTCTGGGTGAAAAGATATAAACGTGCTCTTGAAGTGGATATCGTAACATTTTCAATCCTCTTGAAGCCAAAGTTTATTCCACATTTTCTGATCTAGTATAAAGATGTGTGCATGCCATTCCACTTATTTCAGGGACTTTCCTAGCAGTTCAATGTGTTCAGTGTGTGAATACACACATTGCTGGCACACATACAAGTTCTGGGGCAGGTGGTTCCTGGTGTTTATAACCTTTTTGGCTCAACATCACCCAGCAGTGCGCTTCTAAGACACTGTGCTGTGCAAAAAGCAGGAATGGCAAGGTCGGCATCTACTAACACCATTGTTCAATGCAGGCTTGGGCAGTGGATCAAGGCCAATGCATACCTTCACTCCCGGGAGTACTCGTCCAGCATCACCAACTTCAAGCAGCTTGAAGCCAGGGTGAGCGCGCTAGTTGTGGAAATCAGGGATTTGGGCACCAATATTCTGTACTAAAGCTGAACCCCTTTATAAGAAACACGCACCTGGTTGTATAGGTCTTCTCCCTTATATGAGGTGTCCCTTATAAGCTGGGTGCCACATCCTGATTTTCTGATCAACCCCTATTTCGATGCTGGGCACAGTGGTGTCTCTTGTAACCAGTTGTCTCCTACATCAGTGTCTCTGATAAAGGCGTTCAACTGTATTCGATGAAATGTTTTTGTAGTACGTGAAACGATAAACCTTTTGTTCAGTTTCCGAACATGTCCAACTTTTGCTGTAGCAGTTTTTCAGTGATGCTGCTGTTGCAAACGATGGAAGGACGCAAATGTTTCTGTCGACATGAAAGAACAAGCATTGTTTCGGCAGTTGCATTCTGCGCTGTAACATTTCATCATTCTGCATGTGTTGTTTTCATATATTCAGCATTCTAACAGCAAACACTTATAACTAGGAATGTGCGAATATTTAATTTCGAATTTGAATCGAATAATACCTGATCAAATAATTCGATTCAACCTTCAAATAGCTAGTATTCAAAGTTTCGCGTAATTTGACAGGACGAATATCTAAAACGGAACAAAGGACAATGATGAAACTTGGTTATGGTGGGGTGGCTAAAATTAATGCTGTAGCGAAGCCTTGGAACTTAGAAATGGGTTGCACTCTCGAGCGCCTTCTAGTGGGTCATCTCCAAAAAGGACGCCGCTCGCGCTGGGAGTCCGTGCCTGGCCGTGGCTGTCGCTGACGCATTATCGCTGAGTGCCGGCAAATAAACACCTTAACAAATTGGTGGAGAGTGCTGTGCTCCCATTCGATGCCCGTGGAGCTTCGATCTTGTACCCTGCCATCTACCATGCCCCAAGACGCTTCTCAGCAAACGCCTCCCCCCGTGCCGCCCACTTGTCCCGGTGTCCCACGCATCCGCGATCCACCCATCTTCACTGTCGCCGATGGCACCGACGTTGAGGACTGGCTCGCACTTTACGAGCACATGAGCGTCCCCAACAAATGGGACGACAACAGCAAGTTGACCAACTTGGTATTCTACCTTGCGGGAGTAGCAAGTTTGTGGTATAACAACCACGCGTCCGATTTTGCGACTTGGTCCGATTTCAAGACCGCCGTCATCAACGTTTTTGGCCGCCCTGCCGTTCCTAAGCTGCAAGCCGAACAGCGCTTACGCGAACGTGCTCAGCAGGGCGGTGAGTCCTTCACCAGTTATATCGAAGATGTCCTCGACTTGTGTAAGAAAGCCAATGGAACCATGTCTGAGTCTGACAAGATCCGGAACGTCATGAAAGGTATTGACGATGATGCCTTCACCATGCTGCTCGCCAAAAACCCTGTCACAGTGGCCGAGGTCATAACGCTGTGCCAGAGCTACGAGGAGCTCCGCCGGCAGCGTTCGATGACCCGTCGCTCCCCTTCACGAGACACAGAGCTTGCTGGCTTGCTGGCCACCTCTGACCAGGCAGCGTTGCTGGCAGAGCTCAAGTCATTCATCCGGTAGGAAATCGCATGCCAGTTCTCTCTCCTGGCCTTTGCCCATTCGCCGGCCGTTCAACAATCGGCGACTACCCTTCTTCCTCCCCTCCGCCGAGCGATTGAGCAGGAAATTTCGGAGGTCATGTCAGCGTACCACCAACAACCTCCGGCTCCTGCGCCCTAGAGTTACGCTCAAGTTGTCGCCAGGCCGCCTCAAGTACTTCCGGCAGCCACCCCTCTGACTTGCGCCAAAGCCGCCGCTCGACCTCCGTCCACCGAAGTGGGTGTGCCGGCTACGTATGCTGACGTCGTCCTGAGGCCTCGACTTCAGCCCACCATGCAGTCATTGCAGCTGCCGTTCCGTCCGTCAGGTCTTGCGACATGGGTGGGACCTACCTCGTCGAACCGATGGCGCACACCCGGACAACCAGCCCATCTGCTTTGCATGCGGTTACGCCGGTCACGTGGCACGTTATTGCTTTCGCGTGCAGCCGCCTCCTGTCACGTCACCTGTCGCTGGCCAGCTGAGCCATCCCTTTCACGACTCACCCCCGTCTATGCCACCGACGTCTCGCCCAGCTGTATCTCCTCGTAGGTCTGCGTCTCCGCGACGTCGATCCCCATCACCCATGCGGCCAAGTTCGGCCACTCAAGAGCAGGAAAACTAGTCGTCGCAGTCCACGAGGCAAGGTCTGCGACGCTATCGAACTGTGAAACCCCTCAGAGAAATCCATGGAATGTCATTGACGTGTTTGTGGACGGTGTTCACGCATCTGCCCTTATCGATACTGGAGCTGCCGTATCTGTTATGGACACAAAACTTTGCCGCTTACTCCGAAAAGTGACGACGCCACTTTCTGGGATGTCCCTCCGTACCGCTAGTTCGCAGAGTATTCATCCTACAGCAGTGTGCACTGCTCGCAGGCGTCATTCAGGACGTTCTGTATGTCGTCGAGTTCATCATCATTACTGCATGCTCTCATGACGTCATCCTGGGATGGGATTTTCTCTCCCGCCACCACGCCGTCATTCATTGTGCCTCTGCTGAAACTGAACTCTCACCATTCTCACATTTGATGCCAGTAGACAGTCCCTCGGCACTGAGCAAGATCCTCGTCAAAGACGATACGACAGTGCCTCCAAGCTCGTCAACGGCTGTGTCAGTCTACTGCGCCGGTCTCCGACACAATTGCACTCCTTTCACCTTCTGACCGTGGTTGCATTAGGAGAGGGTTGCTGGTACCTTTCACGACCGTTCAAGTCACTCGGGGCAACACCGCTATTTTTGTGACCAACCCATTCCCGGTACATTGTTACGTTGGTTCGAGGGGAATGTCTCGGCAGAGTGGAACCCGTCGACGAAGCACAAGTCCTGGACGTACCCGATGACTCGCACTGTCCCAGTTCCCGTACCATCAGTGCTATTTCCACATCTGATCCGTCACCTGCTGACGTATTTGGTCCCTCCATTGCTGATAACCTTACGTCGGTCCAGCGTTCCTAGCTTCTGGGCCTGCTGCAAGAATTTCGTTCTTCTTTCGATGTTGCGCAAACTTCTCTCTGTTGCACGTCCGCTGTTACACATCGCATCGACACTGGCACCCAGCCACCGTTACGGCAACGTCCATATAGAGTGTCGCCTGCCGAACGTCGGGTAATTAATGAGCAAGTAGACGATATGCTCCGACGCGACGTAATTCGGCCCTCGGACAGCCCATGGGCGTCTCCTGTTGTTCTCGTTGCGAAGAAGGACGGTTCTGTGCGGTTCTGTGTGGACTATCGACGGCTCAATAAAATCACTCGCAAGGATGTTTATCCACTGCCACGCATCGACAACGCGATTGAGCCTCCACGGAGCCGAATTCTTTTCTTCTCTTGATTTGCGCTCGGGGTACTGGCAAGTACCCATGGCTGACGACACTCGACCGGAGACAGCCTTTGTCACACCCGACGGCTTGTATGAGTTCAACGTCATGCCGTTTGGTCTGTGTAATGCGCCCGCGGCCTTTGAGCGCATGATGGACACCGTTCTGCGAAACTTGAAATGGCACACGTGCTTGTGTTACCTGGACGACGTCGTTGTTTTCGCTCCGGATTTCTCCACGCATCTCCAACATCTGAAAGAAGTTTTCACGCCTGTGTGCAACGCCGGTCTCCAACTAAATTTGAAGAAGTGCCGATTTGCAGCACGGCAACTCACCATCCTAGGTTACGTTGTGTCCAAGGACGGAATTCTTCCCGATCCGGCCAAGCTTTGGGCCGTGGCCGAATTTCCCAAACCTGCGTCCGTCAAAGAACTGCGCTGTTTTCGTAGGCCTGTGTTCATGCTTTCGACGATTCATTCCGGCGTCGGCGTCGGCATCGTTGGTTGTGAGCGAAAAGTCATTATCTTGTCCGTGGCCGAAAAATCCAGAAAGATGCAAATAAAATAAATAATAAAAATTTCCGGGTGCGAGTTAGGATCGAACCCGGGCCCCGTCTTCGTGGCAAGCAGGTGTTCTACCACACAGCCACGACTCTGCTTGGAAGTACAGTGAAAGTAACTTCCTCTGCTTGGAAATGCAGTGAAAATAACTTTCATGCATCACAAATGCAAGCGTCCTTTGTATAGGCGTCGCAATATAACATGTAATATCCCAGGAATATTGCGCGGTACAAGCCTACATTGCCCTTGGGCGTCACAATATATGACTATCATAACGATTTCGTAGTTTAAAGCCGGCCACCCATTACAAACAGCACACACCTTACTGCACGTATTCCCTTAACAACACGTAGTGGGTGCATAGCAAGTATGCACTAAGTGGTTGAACTAGGCACTCGGGACAGGATATCGCTATCGCGTTCAACTCTTAAAGGCGAAGATTAAGGGTCTCCCCCAATTTTTTTATTTATTTATTTATTTATTTATTTATTTATTTATTTATTTATTTAGTTTGTTAGTTATTTTCTTACCCATTCACTTACTTGTTATAAAGGCCTAAACTCTGTTTAAGCCTTTATAATAAGGCTGAGGGGCACACTCTAGAGTGCTGTCACGTGTTTGCTCCTCATCTTATTCTTAATGCAGTTTGTCTTTGCTATGTACCGGTTAGCCCAAGTGAAAATGAATATTTGTTACAGCTCATTTATTATTTTGTTTCGTGTACGATATATTTAAAACATTATACCCAATAGCTGTTTTACATTCCGCCTCCTTATTTGGAATAATTGTTTTATTTTTTTTTAAATGATGCATCAGTTCCCTACGACTTTTCCAGTGTACGTGGTACTTCTTATGCGGGCGTTGACCCACAGACCTTTGCTTATGTTCTGTGCAGCCGCAGCTTGCAGACAACGTGGAGATCCTGGCATCGCTAGGGGAGGCCTACTATCACATGGGAGACTACACCAATGCTACGGCTACATTGGAGAGGGTGAGAGTTGTTGTGGTTGTAGTTGTTGTTATGAATCAGTGGCTGTTGGCAGTTCCTTTCAGTTTTCAACATGTGCACATGACAACATGTGGATTGTGCCACATGACTGCCCACATCCCATAAATGCTGTGCTTGTTTTCGGTAATTGTGCGAATGTTTTTTTAGCACCTGTAATAGTATTAACATACTAATGATGAACACAAAGAGTTACAGTGAAGGCGTCTTTCTTTTAACTTGAATATCATTGTTGCTGAGAAGCTGGATTGTAGTGCAGTATGTTATTTCTTTTTCTGTAATGTCCTGTTATTCAAACATTCTTGCAGCACCTTACAGGGCGTAATAAAGAATCCGTTTAAGACAAATTTACATACTGTGCATGAAAGGTTGAACGAAGCTCAGTATGACAAATTGAATTGCCGATTTCATTGACCTCGGTTATATTGGCATTTAACTGTAAAAATAGTAGCACAGTGCTCCTCACTGCTGTCAACGTGGTTTCAATTCCCGTCAGGTGCACAGTCTGGATCCGCACCTACTGCGAGGCATGGATGTATACGCAGCCCTGCTGGCCAAGGAGAAGAAAGTCAAGGAGCTTGAGTCGTGAGTCTCTTGTTCCTTCCCATTGGTATTTCATTCCTTAGGCATCGAGCTGGGGGCCATTGTTGCCAGAGCAATAAGGGCAAATTATAGTTGCTCATTATCGTTGTCAGCCTATATGTATTACATCCTCCGTAGGACAGCTCTCTTCAAGCAATCTCCAGTTACAGCTGCCCTTGTGTCAGCCGACACCATCCTGTGGCTTCTAATTTCGTATCATCAAGCAAGGCTGGGTCTGTTGAGGGCTGACCGGCCAGCACCTACCATGGCACCAGCTCGGATACAGGGATGGGCTAACACACTAGGCACCTAAAGTGCCATCTTCAGCATAAACCAGGTTACCTACTGCACAATGCCAGTGCATTAAGCTATTTAAGCATACCCTTACAGCATCCAGCGAAGCTGTAAGACGTCGTGCCTGTCGTTCTATCTCTAGATCATCAGGACCTTGCTGCCATGCCAACGAAACGGTGACGATGACATCACCTATCTAGCGGCTTGAGCTGGCAGTGGAAGAACAATTTATTGCACCGGAATTTATTGTATCGCTTGGTCATACCCACTGCAGCGCGCAAGAACTCTTACCTGCCACAGTGATTTAGCGGTGGTCAGTGCTCGGCTGCTGACCCGAAGGTCGTGGGATCAAATCTCTGCGGCCGCGGCCGCATTTTTGATAGAGGTGAAAATGCTTGATGCCTGTGTACTTAGGTTTAGGTGCACGTTAAAGAACCCCAGGTAGTCGAAATTTCCGCAGCTCTCCACTTCGGTGTATCTCATAATCATACTGTGGTTTCGGGACATCAATTATATTATTGTATTATAAAAACTTTCTTGTTTTATTTCATTATTTCTGTCGGGGAGCGTCTTTAATGAGAGCTTTAGCAAGGTTGATATTTTGGTGGCCCTGTTTGGACCACGACATCCAATGTGCCGCCACCACCTAGTGACAACTGCATTCAAGGATTGCCTATGTCATCAGCATGAACTCCCGTATGCCGTGCTGAGATGGGCAAACAGGCGACGGCTTCATATTGACTACGTGGGGGCCACTTCGTGGCAGTATGGTGCTGGTTGTGCCAGATTTCTATTGCAAGTGAGAATCTAGCAGTTCAGCAGCTGTCTTATGCATTAACTAACCTATTGACTTAGTATTTTGATCAGGTTGAAATGGAAAAACACCCATGTACATATTTAGATTCGGGTGCACACTAAGGAACACTGTGTGGTCAAAATTAGTTTGGACTACCCCACCGAAGGGTGCTTCATAATTGTTTCATATGCTGTTTTTGCCCGTAAAGCCCCTAGAATAGATTAATGATGTGTTCATCCTTTTTGCAGGCTCTCGGCACAGCTCATGTCAGTGAACAACAGGAGTCCTGAGCCATGGATCGTGATGGCCTACCTCTGCTATGTCACCAAGAAGGGCAACCGAGCCATCTACTTTTCTCAGAAGGTAGTAGCATAGCCTGCAGGTCTCTCCCCTCAAATCAAACTAGTGTAGAACTCATACACATCAGTGAATCTCAGTGGTCGCGAAGCAACCGGTTGCAAGTAGTCACAAGTACCCACTTTTGCAGGGAGGGACTGTTTTGGGCCAGTAGCTGTCTGTTAAATTTTTCACTTGCTAAGCCGGTGAACAAGTCAGATGTGCAGGAAAAGCATATCGTCTTCTGTATTGAGCTGATGGCAGTGCTGGAAGACGTAACAGCACTAGGCTTGTGCAAATAGTGAATTTTAGGTTCGAAGCGAATTCGAAGTGAATAGTGACCTTGGTTGAATAATTTCGCATCGAATTCGAATAGTATATATCACATATTATAAAGAAAAAGTAGGCATATTTGTCTTGACTTGACTAAACCTGCACAATATTTAAAAAAAAATTGAAACAAGGCCTGTGCAAATGCCATTTTCTTGCTTCAAAGGAAGTGGAAACAACTTTGAATAGTAGCAGGATTTGACTTCCGGTAGAATGCAAGTGATAACCTGTAAAATGTTACATTTTAAAATTTACTATACTTAGAGCACATAAGCCGGGTATAACAAGCTTTTAAATTTAAACAGTGAATTGATGTGAGGGTAATCTCTTCATTTAATCGTGAAGTGGGGCTACGCGGCAGTGCGGATTTCCCCTGGATAGGTGCTTTCACGGCTTAGCACCCCTTCACTGCAGTGAAACCACCTTTACAGGGGGGTTACATGCGGACTAATATGCATCTATTCGTTCATTTCGAATACTTCGAAATTTTCAATTATTAAATTTCGAATCGAAGCGAATTTGAATACTGCAATATTCGTTCGAATATTCAAAGCATTCGAATATTCCCACAAGCCTAAACAGCACCATCTGCGAGGCATTTCGATGCGGCAACGGGAAAGTTGCGCCGACTGGCGCAAATACTGCGAGTCATTACCGAGTTCCTGGTCACAAACGGCTGCACGTGGCTGTGCAATCGTTTGCGACCAGCCACTCTCAATCGGCATTGCTAATGAGTCGTAAATGTATGATCCCCTACAACGTGCAGAGAGCCAATTTTTTTCCGGAGAATGCAGCTTTCAGAAGCAACTGAACAATGGTACTGTCATTTCGGCTTCCGTTGATTGTGCCTTGCTTGTCTTAGCATGTTTGTCCTTCCAAAGAAGAACCACGAGCATGGCCGTGGCAGGTATAGGAGTGCGGCGCTATTTCTCTCCGCCACATTGTTTCCTCCTCAATCAATGTGCAATGCAGGCATGCACACTGAACCCTCGTCATGTGGAAGCTCTGCTGCTCAAAGGCACGGTGCTGCTGGAGCTGCACAAGGTGCACGAGGCCATCGCCCACTTTGGTGAAGTGTTCAAGGTAGCACCTTACCGACACGAGGCCTACAAAGGTGCGTGCGTGTGTTTCCATGTGCATATGAGCACGTGTGTGCATGGGCTTTGTGGGCTGTAGAGTGCTTTAGGAACAGAGAACACAGCACGCAAACAAGCAAAAGGACATTTATTGCACCTTCCATACACAGTAAGCAAGCTAACTGAATTCCACAACGAATGTGGCATGACTTGTTCATGGGTATGTCCGGGTTCCAGAGCAGAGTTTCGCAACTACAGTAAAGGTCGTTAATTTGGACTTCACGGGACCGGAAAAAATGTCCGAATTATCGAAAGTATCAAAAAAACAATAAACAAATGTCTGTCTTGTCAATATAGTCTCATTTTCTTGATGAATACGTAAATCCTGTACTTACTTTGATAAGAGCAGTGTAAAAGCCACAATTTTCGCGACTCGCGAAGTTGTTCACGATGTCACCGTGGCTCAAGACTTGACTGTCCTAACTAACCCCGAAATCAACCCAAAACGTCGCTGTCATATGGTTCGCGCAATGGTGGTGGTGATTCGGACTGTGCCACCTTGTTTCGGTTGTCTGTGAACGCCAATATCGCGCCTTTGCGTTGCATATTTGTGGTGCTTAGTGCTCGGCACCCTCTGAGAATCATTCGAATTAACCTGGTTGTGGCCAAATCTGACCGAATTAACGAGAGCTTGATGCCATTGAACAATACATAAGCTTGCCGGTACCAAAGATTGCATCCGAATCATCTCATTTTTTAAATTACCAGGTGTTGAATTAATGAGCTTTTACTGTATGCCAAAGCCCAAATAAGTGAATGGTGGCCTTCATTTACCCTGTTGACACATTTTTAGAAGCTCTCTTTCTGGCAAGGTGATCATAAATTGGTACCAGAGCTTTGGACACGTGTGCTGGCAAATTAAAAAGATGCCATCAAAGCAGGCTCGCCCTTTTTCGCTGCTGCTGCATCTTGGCGGCACCAAGAATCTGGGCAGTCGTAATGATATTACAAAAAAATTACCGCTTCCTGTGGTATGAGAACTTGTACACACACACAGTGATGTAATAGCTGCGCTAATTGTGCCAAAGTGCGCCAAGAGGTCAAACCTGCTACATCCTGCTGCATCTTGGCAAAAATGCCATTATGCGCCAAGCATGCGCCAAGACGTTGTTTTTGCGTTCTTTCGGAGAGAAACAAGACGACAGGCGCTCTAAATCTATAGGTTACCACTGTAATTTCGAGTGGTCATCGCAGTAGACAGGAAAGTGCTTCTGTTCCCACAGTGCGATGTAGTTGAACTAGCTGTTGGGCATGCCTTCCAAACAATTTCAACTTGCCCATACTGCGATACTTACTGCGCTAGTTTGCTATTACTGCTAGACCATACGGTGAGATAACATTATTTAGTTCTATAAACTTAGTTTCCAAGTGTTGTGGATTTTGTCAGAGAAAAATAATAATGTCCGACTTGTTCTTGGACGACAGTCTTATTTGACTGACTGTATTAATTACACTCATTCAGTACGTGTCTGTAGAATCAACTGTTTGCTTATCTTTTTATTTGTAGTGATATTTGTTCTAGTTTATTTCTAAAATATTTCATGCTAGGTGCCTAAGTTTTAACGCCATGCAATGGGCAGACTTTGTCAATGGCAATGGGCAGCTTGTCAAATGTAAGTACGCACACCCCCTCCTCCTCCATCTTTGTAAATTTTGTCGAGCACACATTGAATAAGGGGAAGAAAGGACCAGTTATTAAACCCTGCTCATTATTAACTGCCCATTAACGAGAACCCTAAATATACGGCACATAAAACACCTCAGCAGACACTGCTCCACACAATGAAGGCCTCGGTCATACCAAAAGCACAAATGTGATCACTTTTTTTTTTGGAAAGTAAATAGAATGCATGGAAAATTTAGACAGCTTGTGCTTCCAGTATTGTAACTAAAGCATCAGGGCAAAACCAGAGTCATTTACAAATACCAAGGGAATTCCTTGGAAGTGTTAGGTGTAGGCTTGTGCGAATATTCGAATGCTTTGAATATTCGAACGAATATTACAGGATTCGAATTCGCTTCGATTCTAATTTAAATTATGGAAAAGTTTCGAAGTATTCGAAATGAACGAATAGATGTACATTAGTCTGCATGTAACCCCCTGTAAAGGTGGTTTCACTGCAGCGGAGGGGTGCTAAGCCGTGAAAGCACCTATCCAGGTGTATTAGTCCGCATGTAACCTCCTGCAAAGGTGGTTTCACTGCAGTGAAGTGGTGCTAAGCCGTGAAAACACGTATCCAGGTTAAATTCGCGCTGCCGCGACGTCTCCCTTCGATGTTAAAAGAACATATCCCTCGCATCGATTCATCATTTTTTAAGTTTAAAAGCTTGTTATAACTGGCTTATATGCTCTTGGTATAGTAAATTTTAAAACATAACATATTTTACAGGTTATCAGTTGCATTCTACCGAAAGTCAAATCCTGCTACTATTCAAAGTTGTTTCCACTTCCTTTGAACCAAAAAATGGCATTTGCACAGGCCTTGTTTCAATTTTTAGAAAATTTTGTGCTGGTTGTTAGGTCATGACAAATATGACCATTTTTCTTTATAATATATGACATATCCGCGATGCGCAGTGCTTGTAGGGGCACCACTGAAAGCCGCGTAGCAGCGGCCGTCAGAACCGCAAGCGGGCCGTGTAGCAGATGCCTCCTTTCACTGCAAGCAAGCATGACGGAAGTGCGCGCTTGCGATTTGCCGCTTTTGCGCATCCCAAATTATTGCTTTTGCGGCGATAGTGTGCGCAAAGGAGCCGCACTTTATAATAGTGAACCAACGCGTGAACCAACGTTTTTTCACGACACAGTAGCTTCGTTTACGTGCCATGTGTTTATATAGTAGATTTTGAGGGAGCGCTGTCGCACCGGCGCATGGATTTCAGGGGTGTGGCCACGCGAAGGGTCAGCGTTGGTAAAACTTTGAAACCAGCACGATAAACTTGTGAAAAAATATCTCGGCAGCTTGCGCTAGTGGCGCAAGGGTTTCCTATTAGCATTGTTATAACCGGCAAGGCGGCCTGCAAGGGACGCTCATCGGCATGCCTTCCAAACACAGTCCGCGTCCAGCAGGAACGCAAGAGGTGTTCTTGTGCGCTGCAGGGAACGCGCATCGGCGTTGCTGGTACACGCAGTCTGCGTCCTGTGAAAAGACTTGACGAGACGCGCGTGCACGGACGGATATAAAAGGAGCGCATCGAGAGTGTGCTGGGGGCCTCTTGTCGCTTGCGAACTCTTCTCATGTAAAGGCGCGTCTCTACGCCTAGTTTGTTTACTCTTGTAAATATGTAAATAAACGTGCCTTTTTTGTAAGCAAGAAGCCTCGCAGGAGTTCTCCTTTGCCGGAGCCTGGGTGGCAGCCTGTACCCCCTCCTCTGTCACATCAGCATGAAGTCATGTTACGAGGCATTCAAAGGAGGTTGAATCGGTTGAATGTCCTGTCAAAAGCCTTCAATGCGCACAGGTGCCATGTTTTACAGCCAATATGCGTAGAGTTGAGGCGAGCGCACAGCGAACATTCTGCACCGGTGATCGCATTCCAGTGCCATCAATAGGTAGAATGCAGCCGATTTCGTGCAGCACACGTGTGATTCCACGGCGCTTTTGTAAAGGAGCCGTCACCTGCCCCACATTCTCTGGCATTGCGCTTCGCGCCATTCGTTTTTCAAGAGAGCCTAGGCATCGTGTCTTATCAGTAATAACAACCTCATGTGCATTGTAGCGTCTACAATGCACGCGAGGTGACCAAGTGTAAACGTAGTAGCGTTCGCTGAAGACATAGCGACATAAATGGAGAAATAAATACACGGTAATCATTCTAACACTGTCGTAAAGAAAGCGCGATTGCTTACCTTCTGTGTCGGACAGCCGCAATCCACCGCCTTCGCATCTCGCTCATGATATAGCACCGGAAACCTGTATAAGCGCGTTTCTGGCGATTTTTGTATGTGTTTGAGCAGCCGACAACGCGGCAGTTATTTTTCGACATCGCTGAAGCCCGACAGAGGTGTTAAATCACGATGAAAACACGTCCATCCGTGCACTCGCGTACACGCTCGCAGGAAAACTGCTCGCCCGAGCCCGCCTGCGCTTCCGAGCCGTGGCGGCAGATGGCGTCGTCGGCGCTTTGCGCATCGCCTATACTATTCGAATTCGATTCGAAATTATTCGACCAAAATCACTATTCGCTTCGAACCTAAAATTCACTATTCGCACAAGCATAGTTAGGTGGCTTGAGTTGACGGGGGATGTCTGTTGAAAAAGTGACCTAATTTCACGTTTAGGAGTACTCCAAATGAACATGCATGCATGCGTGCATGTGTTTGACATGTAGTGCAAACAGCTCCTCCGGATTAGAGACTCGTATTTGCGTCCGAAAATTTGCGGCAAGTAACTGCTCCAAACGGTTGTTATGCTGCTCCAAAGTGAGGTTTTAGTTGCTCCAGAAGCTGTGCTAACATGGCTTTGGTCAATCACACCACTGCACATTGAAAAACACTCTTGCAGGAACCAAAAATGTCATTTTCAAAAAAAAATTGATTTTTTTGCCATTGTTTTATCGCAAAGGCTAGTCTGCCTCCTTAAATACCGGGGCATTTCTTTCTTGGCAGGCATGGTAGACTGTTACCTGGCCCAATTGCGAAACAACGACGCAGCGACACTTGCCAGCAATGCCTGCAAGCACTTGGGTCACACCCCGAGGGCTCTTACGGTCAGTTGCACACTTTCTTCTTTTTCTTTATGCATAGCTTCTTTTGTGGAGTGCTCATTCGTCGACAGTTACTGGGGCCATTTCTAGCCTAAGGTATAATCTCAAGAAACAGAAAAAACTTAAGTAGAACAACAGTCTTTTTTATTGAGTAAATGAAGTTTGGGTAATGCAAAAGAAACATTTGTTAGTCGGAACACAAATTTTTGCATGAATGGAACCACAGAAGTACTCTCTGCAGGATTTCTCTCAAAAGAGGGACTGTGTTTAAAGTAATATATTCTTGCAACACCCATCTTTTAATCAGAGGAGCATGTTTAGTAAACTGTGACAAAGACCTGCCATGCACAACTGCGTTTTGCTTAATGAGCTTCTGCCTTAGTGGTTGCCCTTACTGGTAATGTGTTTGCATCTGTCACTGAGTGATTACCGATTCCTCGTCAGCCGATACATCCACAGCATGACAGAAGACTGTCCCCGTGACTGCCAATTACCCATGTCCTGTGCCAGTTTATTCCCAAGCTTATAAACTTAATACCAGTTCAGGTAGATAAGAATCCACTCCGTATTCGAAAGAAGTGCACAAAATTGCAGATAGCTATAAGTTTCCTGGTTTTCAGAGCCCTAAATTGAAGAGTAAGAGGTGTTTGAGGATTCTAAGTTTGAACAGCGTGACTGAACGTGGACGGAGAAGAACACGCACACACTCAGTGCTGACTTTCAACTGGAAACGTTGAACATTTCCAGTTGAAAGTCAGCGCTGTGTGTGTGTGTGCGTGTTCTTCTCTGTCAGCTTTCAGTCACACTGTTCAAACTTAGAATGATAAACCAACTAGCCCGCCAACACACTTTGGTCTTTGAGAGTGTTTCTTGTGAGACCCAGTGCCTCTTTTAAGTACCTGTCGGGAGTTCTTCGAGGCAGACTCCATCATTGCACCATGCATTGAGGATGTTTTGCCATAACTGTACATGGGTCCTGAAAGCACATTCGGGATAGGAACACTAGTGAGATCAACGCTTTCACTCGCAGTATTAGTAAACAGGGCTTTCACAACCCCAGAAACGCACATACAGAAAATACTGGTAGCAACGCCACATCAAATTCCTGCACCAACTCGCCGTGACTTTGAGCCAGGGCCCTCACAATTTGTGATCAGCAGCATGGCAATAAAAATCTGACTTAAATTGTGTTCTAAGGATTGCCACAGACTTAACAGTGCATGGTTTGCAAATTTTAAAGAACCAGTGTGACCAAAATACAAGAAAAGACCCTGAAATCCATGACCCCACTCTGACATTTATGGGCAGAAGTATTGCACTGAATTCGAAAATGGTGCTGTGACATTTATTTCCTTTTTTAATAATGAGCCCATGATTGTAAAATTAATGGCAATAGAGTTCCTGAAGAATAGCTTATCAATCTAAACTGATTCAGTTTTTCAATTTATAGCCCCTTGAAAAAAAGATCCACATCTTCACATATCCCTTTCAGGCGCTACCTGTGAAGAACTGTCTGTCAGTGCTGTGAAATAGGCAAAACTTTATTTGCAAGGTGCTCGATATTCTATTGCAACAAAAATATTGTCGTAATGCATTGATTTTCACATTTTTATAGTAATTAATTTTAATTAAACTGTAAATAAATACCTCTGTATCTTGAGTGCATTGCTGTTCTGTTTTTGCATAAATGGAATCAAACCTCAATCTAAGAATATTCTGGAAAATTTTTGTCGGATAAGTTCACTCCGGGCAAAGGAGAATTATAGTTTTGGCGTTGCTCACTGAAAGCGGCACATCGAACGATTTGTCAAACATTGGTAGTGCCTTCAGCTAAGTGATCATATGCAACAGTACACAGCAAAGTAAAATTTATATGAATACATATTTATTGAGCAGGAGGTTCAATTCATGCAAACCTCAATGTATTTCACTCTTTCTTAACCACTAGTTGACACGACTAGTGAAAACGAGTGATGTACACAATTGCGTACAAAGCCTCTCAAAGGTCAAAGGGCATGCATCGTGTTGTATCTGCGTAATATTTTTTGCTTACTTCCATTGCACTGTCCCGCCCATGCGTGCAGCTGTATGCGAGCGTGCTGATGAAGAGCCCCATGAGCCTGGAGAAGGCCAAGGTGTGCCTGGAGAAAGCGCTCAAGCAGGAGCCCACCCACCTGCCAGCCGTGTACCTGCTTGCCGAGATATACGACCAGCAGCGCGCCTACGACCGAGGGATACAACTGTAAGGGCAGCTTGGTCGCTACTCTGCTTGCAGATACAAAAAGCAGCATGGTGTATTGCACAAAAAAAAAAGAATATATGTTGTGTGGCAGCAGCTGTAGGAATAATGGGCCCGGTCTTTTACCTATGCCCATTCCATTCGCTGTCTTCGACTTAGAGTCAAATGTGATGCTCCACAGAGACAGCTGTGCATGATGCAGGCACTGATGCAACGGGCATATCTACATAATCAGGGCAAATCAGATAGGTGAAGCTTGTGCAACTGCAAATTTAAGGCTGGTGAAATATTTTTATGAACCCCTGTGTGAGTGTTCATAGTGTACGGAAGTTTCTTTTCAAAATGGCAAAGAAAACCGAAGAAACTATTTTTGTTTTCTTAGCAATTGTCTGTCGGGCAGCATCTTTCTTTCTAGACTGATTTCTTTTGCTTAATAGGTTTTGGTAGAATTGGCAGTATTACTACCATCCTTGCCGGAGATTATTTGTGGAGAGGCATTTGAACACATGCTTTGAAACTGCTGACCAATTAAATTTGTTTGGCCACAATGGAAAGTTGCAGCCACCACAGATACAGTGGCCTGGTTGTGGTGCTTTGCTGCTGCCCCAAGACGCAGTGGTTCAATCCCAGCTGCAACTGTACCATTTCGATCGCAGCGAAATTCCATAAGATCATGTATTGTGTGACGTCAGTTCACATTAAAGTACCTCAGGTGGTGGAAATTATCCTTAAAGGAGTACTGACACGATTCTGAGGCACCCCAAAAGGGAACTCTATCGTTTCCATAGTGTGCACTGTCATCGCTCTCCACACACCGGAGCCACACAACGCGTACAAAATATTATACATTGATTTTAAAGTTCGTCGCCCAGCATCTACAAGCCAGCCCCACCGCAATGGACATTATCATGACAAATCAACACAGCTCACTGGGTTCGCGAAATTTGCGTCCTGCATGCAGCCTAAGTCGCAGAAATCGCTCTCAAGAGTCACTGGACGACAATGCACTCATCGTTGTTTACGTGAACCACGTGCGACTGACAGCAAACAGGCAACTGTTGCTAGTATGTCGCGAGTTGCAGTCTTCCCGTGACGTCAGGGCAGTCTTGATACGTCACTGCGAAGCCACCCTCTCGATACCGAAACCGAAATTGCTGTTTTAAGGTAGCGGTAATAAAAATATATTCGATGCATTCCCATGCACCGCGACACTCTTTTTGGGGTTCTCGACACCCACGTTTTTATTTAGAGCAACAACCCGAAAATATTTAAAATTCGTGTCAGTACTCCTTGAAGACCCACACTGCAGTCTCTCTCACATTCAAGTAAGTTGGGACATTTAAGCTCATAAACCAAACCAACCAGAAGTTGGGTGAGACTGCATATCCTGTGAGACTAATGGATGCAGCATAACAAGGTACACTCAAACCTCATTATAACGAAGTTGAATTTTACACGAAAATAAGTTCATTATATCCAAAAATTTGTTATAAAGGTATATTGCTAAGACTGTAACTGTTGCAAAGTATTTTTCATTTACTTCGTTATAACCGATATTTCGTTATATCCGGGTTCGTTATATCGAGGTTTGAGTGACAGAATGGAATGAACAACACAAGGTAGTGCTGCATCTCTTGATCGTGTATCTGTTAAGTTATGATCTAGTGCTCAAAGCATGCACACACCACAGGCGCTCTTCTGCCATCCTTGTAATCTGGTGTAATGAGCTTAGTTTTTAAATGATGCTGTTAAGAATGAATACCATGTGATAGGAGTTAATCTGGAGCCATTTATAACCGCACCGCTCCTAGCGGGCTGTAGAGTTTCGGTGAGTCATCAGGCTTTCCCTCATTTTTGTTTACCCTCCCTTTACACCAGCCACCTTCGAGTCCTTTCTATAATATTGAGAGCAATTTTTTAGTTTTCTGTGGGAAAATGAGTTATGTTTGCCATAAAGTTTCATTTGCGATGACCAACCATAGATTGGAAGTCTTCCGATGGTCAAAACGACACCAGAATGATGCTTGCTTCAAGCAAGTTTGCAAGAATGAAATCCTCAAGCACTGGGAATCTGCAGCAGCAGA
Source organism: Rhipicephalus appendiculatus (assembly GCA_030522465.1). Lineage (NCBI taxonomy): Eukaryota > Metazoa > Arthropoda > Arachnida > Ixodida > Ixodidae > Rhipicephalus > Rhipicephalus appendiculatus. Next base: position 186,849 of record JALIZH010008641.1, on the reverse strand, counting down.
GTCACCTCAATAAAAAGTCATTGTCATTTAAACGTGACGTGTTTCCTGTCAGTCTTGGCTATTTAGATTTTGCTGTGCTTGCACATTTTGGGTAAAAGTCTATAACGGTTCATCAAGTGCGGACATATCTCACCTAGTGTGCATGCTCAAACTGGACTTGCACTTCGTTGTCATGTCCGAGGGATTTCGACGAATTTCAACTTTTGCATGTAGGCAAGCATGTCATTCATTCGTTTCTGAACTGATTCACTCGGGTAGCTCATTTGCACTTTCGTTCATGTCCACTCACTATGCAGTCCTCATAATAATAATACAGTTGAGCCCGTTTATAACGAACCTGAGCGTGACGCGGCATCCGTTCGTAGTATCCCGAAGTTCGTAGTAAATGAAACACAGCTTTAAAAAAGTTGCAAATGAGGACACAAAATTTATTTTTTTCACAAGAAGTCCGTAATGCACGTGTTTCGACTGTGCAGATGCAATAAGGGCGATCTTCAGTTTATATAGCGGCAGCGTGCTCTTCGCCGAGGCCCTTGGCATAGACAAGCTGCCTGAGGCTATAGGTACGCTTGTGGGCTCTGCCTCCACAAAGTTTCGTCTTCTTCATTCTATTCCTCCAAATCGCTCTTGCCGCGCACATAATTCACAATGCCATCACCCGTGCACGGTTCCGGAGTGTCGGCGTCATCGTCAGCCGTAATGAAATCATCCCAGCAGATGTCCCACCTTCCCATATCGGAGTTGACAACGCGCTGACACAAATCGCCGCCGGAGTGGTCCTCTTCGGAAGCTTCGGGCTCGGCATCAGGTCCGACATCGACAAAGCCGGCCTCGCGGAAACAGTTTTGCACGCATGTAGCCGTCACCTCCGCCCACAAAGCCTTCACCATCTCCACAGCTGAATACAGGGACACCCGAAGCTGCTTTGCAGTTTTTGGCGCATTGCGATAGCTCGGTTAGAATGGCTCGCTTGGTAGCAATGTCCAGCACTTCTCACTTCGTGACATCTGCTAGTGCGGCAGGCTTCTTCCCGTCTGCCATCCCGACCACACACGCACACCAACAGCGAGGAAGACGTGCATGCGCGACAGACAAGCAAGGAAGCGTGGAACTGCTCTGAGTGCTCTGAGCGCTCTGAGCCCGTTTCTAGCTAGAAAATGAAACTTCCCAATTCAAGCCTGCATGGCCGGCGCGTCGTGGAGCGGTGGAAACTAAAGTCCCTAGATTTTGAAAAATCCAGGGACTTTAGTGGAAACAGGCGAAGGAGTTGCGATAAAGAGGGAAGAGAGGGGAGCAGACTTGCGAGAACGGCGGGAAGGCGACCTTGAAGGCCAAAACACGTGGGGGAGAAGGTAGCTCGGGTAGCTTGCTTGATAGGTCCACGAAACCAACGAAACGCGCATCTCACGCATAAGAAAACTTGGAAGAGTGGCCTGCGCGCGAAGAGGTCAGAGAATTGCATGGTGGTGCCCGCTGTTCGCGTGTCAGAAAATTTAGGGCCCGTGCCCGCTCTGTCTGCACCTACACGTGCGGAAGGGTCAAAATGGCTGTCACACGGGACGGATCACGAAATATCAAACTTGGTGGGGCTTGTGTGGCCCCAACGACTTCGATATTTCACGATTCGTTCCGTGTAACGGCTGTTACACGGAACGAAAAGATGGGCCTCGTCTGGCGATGCGGGGTGCTCGGAGCAGCAGGGGGGACAAAGGATGGAGGGGTGCGCAACAAAAAAACGGTCGGGGGAGCGACAACTAGACGGCTGCAAAGACAGGGTCGGCGTTTAACAATAAGAATCTTGGGCACCTCGCCGATGGCTTGTCGGTGGTCGAAAGTGTTGTCTCGGGCAGTCACCGGAGCGCCGACTCCATTCACTGTAACCGATCGGCAGGGCTCAAAGACGTTCATTGTAAGTGAGATTTTGTGCCATTGAAATAATGTATATTTCCACAGTCCCGCGCGAATCGTTCGTTTTAAGCGTAAGTTCGTCTTAAGTGGGGCCGTTATATGTGGGCTCAACTAATAATATCTGGGGTGTTACGTCCCTAAACCACGATATGATTATGAGAGATGCTGTAGTGGAGGGCTCCGGAAATTTCGACCATCTGGTGTTCTTTAGCGTGCACTGACATCGCACAGCACACGGGCCTCTACCATTTCGCCTCCCCCGAAATGCAACCGCCGCGACCGGGATCGAACCCGTGACCTTCGGGTCAGCAGCCGAGCACCTTAGCCACTGATCCATCGTGGTGGACGCTATGCAGTCCTGCGTCACATTGCAAACCTCACATTTGCCGAGGGCATTTGCCCTGCTTGCTTATTATGTAGTTTCATTTCTAATTGTTGTGGAGAACTGTTGCAAGCGTATAAGTAATACCCAACCCTGACTGTGTTTTTGCCTGTGCAGCCTACAGAAGCACCTGGAGACCCAGAGCACGTGCCGGCTACACCAGATGCTGGGTGACTTCTACGCCCGGGCTGGCGAACATGACAAGGCCCTGCAGCACTTTGGCATCGCCCTCAAGTGCGTACACTGCTACTGTGCAGGATCGACTTCTCTCGCACTCGCTCTATCGAGTGCCTTTAGGTTGTCGTGAGCTTTTTGTAGCACTACTCCTAAATCTAGGCTTGTGCGAATATTCGAATGCTTCGAATATTTGAACGAATATTGCAGTATTCGAATTCGCTTCGACTCGAATTTAAATTCTTGAAAATTTCGAAGTATTCGAAAGAAACGAATAGATGCATATTAGTCCGCATGTAACCCCCTGTAAAGGTGGTTTGACTGCAGTAAAGACGTGCTCAGCCGTGAAAGCACCTATTCAGGTGCATATTAGTTTGCATGTAACCCCCTGTAAAGATGGTTTCACTGCAGTGAAGAGGTGCTAGGCCGTGAAAACACATATCCAGGGGCAATCCGCACTGCCGCGAAGCCCCACTCCACGGTTAAATGAAGAGATTACCCTCACATGGATGCATTTTTTAAGTTTAACAGCTTGTTATACCGGCTTATATGCTCTTGGTATAGTAAATTTTCAAACGTTACATATTTTACAGGTTATCACTAGCATTCTACCAAAAGTCAAATCCTGCTACTATTCAAAGTTGCTTCCACTTCCCTTGAAGCAGTGGCCTATTAAATAGGCTATAGCACCCCCCATCTTTATTTTTTTTCTATTCCACGCGTCTACTCTCCTCTTCGCTTTCCTTTTCCATCTTTCTTTTCCCTTCCCCCCTCCCCTTAGTGCAGGGTAGCAAACCGGATGCTACACTTCTGATTGACCTCCCTGCCATTCTCTCTTTTTTATTCTCTCTCCCTCTCTCTCGAAGCAAAAAAAAAATGGCATTTGCGCAGACCTTGTCACAAATTTTTTTTAATATTGTGCAGGTTAGTTAGGTCATGACAAACATGCCCATTTTTCTTTATAATATGTGATATATACTATTCGAATTCGATTCGAAATTATTCTACCAAAATCACTATTCGCTTCGAGCCTAAAATTCACTATTCGCACAAGCCTAGTCGTTACAAATGTTGAATTCCAATGGCAGATCGCGAGCGCCCGGCCGGATCTCGAAGGGAGCGCGCAGATCCGAGCGGGATTGCTCTCGTTAAATCTGCGATTGGAACGCGTGCACCTCGACGGGAGCAGTCGGTACACCGAAATCTTGCGAGGGGGCGCGAGAGGAAAGGGGGCGAATCGTTTTACTGGTCGTCCATGGCTGCCTGCGACTGTAAACATCCGGCCTGACTGGATGAAATGCAGATGCACAGAATACGTCACGCGAACTTCAGGCGAAATCCGCCGATTTCGGCAGAGCAAGAATTCCCACGGAGCAATCCGTTATCTGCGGTTGCTCTCAATCTGCCATTGGAACACACAATTCACGCTCCCAATCTGCCATTGGAATGTGATTGCTCCACTCAGAGCAGAAAAAGTTGATCTGGATCTGCCCATTGGAATTCAACAAAAGATTGGGCCCCAGGACTGGTTCCTCCAATATTGTGTAGCGGGTGTATGAATAGCAGGTGTATGTGGGTGTTTGTGTAAAAGAACTTGCTGTTGGGCTAGTTGGTAAACCATTTCAAAATTTTTTTAGCGCAAACGAGCAGCACATTCAGGCACCAAAGCGCTGTACGTGTTTGGATCCTTGAATTAGGCGGGGGCGGGGGGGGGGGGGGGTACGTGTGTGAATGGGCCATTTGTTCGTGCTCAAATAATTTTGAAGTGTGGGTGTTAGTTTTTCAAGTTTTCTATGGTGAAAAAGCCTTAGACTGCTCACGAGCAGGGTCTGATGGTAAAAAGCCAGCGTGTGGTACAAAAAGTCACATGACCACCAGCACACCTTGTGGCTCTAGGGGCACAAGCTGTGTGTCCACTTTATCTTTGCAGCATTCACGTGACTAAAAAAAAATACAAAGTTTTAAACTAGGATGTGCATTGCCACGCGTATCATTCTTTCATCTTTTCAGGCATAAAAAGCTTCGTCTCCTGGTAAGGCCAACATCTTTGGTTTGCCAGTATCGTAATTTGTCGACATAGCGCCGCGCAATGTTTTGCAATGTTCTTGCATCAGCAGCTCTATGGTTTGTAATTAAATATGTCCCATTTTAGAGATCCAGAAAGAACCACAAGTCTCCAAGACTTGAATCTGCGTCGTTTACCATTTTGTGTATTTTACCCTTTTTTTTTATGGAGCACTTTTTCTATGTCTCTTGCTCTACTGTCACGATTCCCATTTGGCTTTAAATTCACAGTTGTATCGTGTCAGAGTTCTTCAATCATACGAGTTGTGAAACCCCATAGGCTGTAACACTGATTGTTAGCGGGCCAATTGGTACATACTGAGCGTGGAACAGCACGCCTAGACAGGACAGAAAGCTAAAAGCACACATACACAGCGCTGTGTATGTGTGCTTCTTTTAGCTTTCTGTCCCGTCTAGGCGTGCTGTTCCACGCTCAGTATGTACCAACGGCCTGCCAACATCAGCGTTACAGTTAATTTCCTTCTACATCGGGCGTTTCGTTTCTCTCTTTCGTTGTGCCTTCGAAGACTATGTGCATCAGCAGTGCTGTGTATGTGTGCTTCTTTTAGCTTTCTGTCCCAATCTAGGCGCACTGTTCCACACTCCCCCATAGGCACCATGTATCAAAACGCAGACATGCTATTGGCCAGAATCGCAAAGGCACACCGGTTGTGACACCATCCTGTAGGCAGTACATCAAGCTAATAAACTACATTTCTGAGCGTTTCGCACTGCGCAGGACCACAAGCAATGGCCACGCTTCCTGATGCAAGCAACGTTTACGTTCACGGCTTACATTTTGCAGATGACACTGCGGCCATAGAATTCTTAGACCTTTCTTGAAACTACGTGTCCTAGTTCCTGCTGCTATAATTCACACCACAACTGAAAACTGCAACGATGCAGTTTGTTTTTCGTCGTCATGCCCAGGTGGCACATCTGTTTGCCATCCTCCACGAATTTGTTCGTGGGCGTGTCCACGTTTCAGAGAGGAGTTTTGCAACTGCATTCGAACCCACTTATAACAATACTGGTTTTAACAATATATCGGTTATAACAATGAGATGCTGCAGCATCATCAACTTTTGTATGTTTTCTGTGGTGAAATAACCCGCTTACAACAATGCTCGTATGCTGCATTATCGGCTATAACAATGAATTTTGGCTGTTAAGTATCCGTGCCGGAAGGTAATGGAACACGAAATTCTTGAAAAAGAAAGAAGAAAATGAGAAATTGAGGCTGCTGAACCCCCCCAACCACAACTCCACTGTCCTTCAGCGCCCCTGCGGATTTGCGGTATTCTTCACCGCAGAGCGTTATGGCATTGCGGCAAAGCTCACGTGAATCCACTACAGTGCGGGAGCGGTGGTGTCTTCTGTTAATGCACTTTCGAGCATGCAATATGAGTAAAAAGTTGAGACTTGGAAGAGTTTCAGGGTCCAAAACTTCAGACATTGTCATACATTGACTTTATGTGGTTTGTTGCGGTCTTGTGAAAGCGTCCGAATTTTCGAGCACGTCCGAAAGGTCCGCAGCTTTGTCATCCTTATCACTGATGTCTGTTGGCATATCCCATCTGATATTATAGTTTTCTCACAACAGCCTGCCAACCCCCTATTTTGCTATTCTTCATGCAACCCATTTATAGCAATTATTGATTTTAACAATGAAATTTTTGTGGCACTTGAGTATTGTTATGAGTGGGTTCGACTGTAGCGCTACTGAAGAACTCTGGTATTGAGTCTCTAGCGTGTTATGTCAACATCAGCATATGACACTCATTGAAATGGCATTTGAAAATTCGAAACTGTGTTTGCTGGGTCCATCCTTTCCCCGACAATGTCATAATCTTATCTAAATTTGCTATGCCTCTCTTCATTGACAGCTTCACGTTGGTCGTATAAGGAAGAGCAAGACTTTGCCTACCAGTTTATCACAAATTGAACTCATGGTGAACCACATCTTAGAAAATGTGTATAAAGACTCCGCAGCTACTGCCTGAGTTGTGGTATTAGAATAAGGCTATAAGAAAGTAGGCAAAACACCAATCACGATGGGGTTCAAGCAAGGAGACATGATCTCTCCTGTGCTGGTCATTACATCTTTAGAAGTGCTAATTAAACCAGTAGTGGGAACGATTAAGTGTGAGAATTTGTTGACAGTCAGCCTATGGAATCTGTGCAACTGTATTTTTATTTTTGTCGATTATTTTTACGAAACTACATATTGTGAACGAAATTTGTAGGAGTGTAAAAATTTACTGCCAGGGTAGCTCACAACCATTACTGACAAAAAGTACACAATCGCCATGCTTTCTGCCGGTACTAGGTTCTTTGACAGAAATTTCTAGGTTTACAGAACTTTTGATAAGAAGTTCAGCGCTACATTCTTTTATTACTTATTGTGCCGCCAAACTTGCTTGAAAAATTCTAAGGGCTCACAAACCACCCATTGGGTTTGGTGAGAAAATGCATCCTGTGGATGGCAGATACTGCTGTGAACATCCGAGTCAAATCTTGCAGTCTTACGCGGCAAGGAGAGCTTACAAGCGGAGTGTGAAGTTGCCATCTTCGCGGGTGCCCTCTTTTCATGCAGAGGCCCATGCTCACTCTATTTAGGAGCTGTCGGCGCCCGTTGTTTGGCGTCGAAATAGTGGGTAGTATACTATTAGCCCATAACTTTCATGCTTAAATCGAGAGTGGCGTTTTGATCAGATGCGCTTATTGCAACGGGGTTCCGACACGTGCCGGCGCTGCGCTCCATAGTCTGCTAAAATTACATAGTGAGCCACACATGCGCGCGGGAATCGTGAGAGGAGAGAGTGATCGCACTTGATCACATGCACTCAAGGTCATGACATGCTCTGACGTAACTTATTTGCCTCATGCCATCCCTTCCTTTGTAGCTTCCAGCACGTCTGTCATGACGAGAGTAAAGGGGAAAGCGGTTAAAGTGAGCGACAAACCCCTGTAGCTCTGCTCATTCTTGCTGGAGTCAAGAAATTTTTTATGGCGATCTATTCATGAGGCAATGAACTACAATACTGAGGTCATTCGATTGTTACTTGGAACGTTCAGGATACCTCTAGAGTAAGCTTTTTTCGCTTTTATTTCCAGTTATATGTAATTGTGTAAGAGTACACATGCATCGTGCTGGATTGTATGGTAGTACGTTATTAACAACAAAAGTTGTCCACGCTTAGCACTTCTGCTTTGTGTACCTTCCAACAACTATCCAGGGTCGACGCTTATCACTTTCAGTGATAGGCATTGGTCCTGTATGTAGGCAGCTAAGAAACAACATGTTTCGGTGTTATGACTTTCTTGATTTGTTATAATTTAGTGACGCCATCCTTACAGTGATTCCCCAAAAGCTTTCATTGACTACAGAGAGTTCCTGTCAATTCTTGGGCAACGCACAAACAGACAGTACACAAGAAAGAAAACAGGATGGGTGTATGATCTGTTTGTGCACTACCCGAGATCACAGAAGCTGAGACTCATCCACCTTTCGATTCTACTATGAGAGTTGCTGCATGCAACTCTGACATGGTTGCTAGTATTCACTTTGATACAGTTGTCATTCTCGTTGAGAGCTCACATACTGTGTGTTTCCAATTTGTTGCGTGCAGCCTGGACCCAAGCAATGCAAGTGCACGGAGGGGGGACGCGCAGGGTGGAACAGCGGCCCGAAAATGTGGAGCCCGGCTATGACATGGACGTCGATGAGATAGCGGAGTCCGACGTCGAGGTGAGAGTTCATAGCCATCTTGGCGGTGGCTTCCTGGGCTGAGGAATGTCAGCTCACTAGAAAATACTGTAAAAGTGTGATACAGTAAAACCCCGTTAATTCGGACTTCATGGGACCGGAGAAAATGTCCGAATTAACTGAGGGTACGAATTATCGCGAGTACGTTCAAAACACTTGAAAAATGTATCCTACACCATGAGACTTTTATTTCTTAAAAAAGTCGGTGATCGCGGTTTGCTTCGCGGAGACAATGTGCGAGGAAGTCACAATTTTGCGGAGTTCCTGCAGGTGACTTAGTCCGCGCACACTGTTTGAGGAAACCATGCAAATGTCCTCTAAGACGGCCAACTCCTGACGGGAACTCCTAAGTGGACGCGACAGCCGACGCAAGAACTAGCGGTGCTGCTGTGCCATCTTGCTTCATGCCTCATGCGTCGCGAGAAACGCGCAACGCGTCGCAAGCGCCTACTCCGCGCGCGTCCGAGCTCACGGCGGCAGGTGCGTCGCCTCCACGATGAGCATCGGCAATGCGCCAATGGGAGCAATGCTGTGTTGCCGTAGGCTCGTAGCCAATCCCGGTGGCCATGGCAAGTGAAGCAAAATGGAACAGCAGCACCGCAAGTTCACGCGTCGGCCGCGTGTGCCGGCTCGCGAGCGGAGCTGCGAAACTGAACGCGCAGCTGTCGTCGCGCGGAGCAGACGAAGCAGCGACAGAGAACACCTACGGCGCACGACGTGAAACACGTCAGTTTTCCAACTGCCTCCATCTTTGCCAGTTGCTGATGACAGTAGCGATGCGCCTTTCATTTGGTTGAAAACCAGCGCCATGCTTTTTTTTTTGTGCCTCCGAGATGCAGAGCTCATTCCTACTTCGTTTTAAATCTCGGAGGCCACGATCCGATCTCGGAAGTTTAGGTGCGCCATCGATTTTGGAAGTTTAGGTGCGCCATTGATTTCGGACCCAAACCGCGGCCGCGGCGGAATCCGCGGCTGCTTCCCCGTCGTGACTCGACCCACCCGACCTCGGTCGGGAGTTCGAATTAACCGAAACGCGGTCGAATCTGTCCGAATTAATGAGAGTTTTCAATCATTGAACAATGCACATTTTGGACGGGACCAGACGCCGCGGCCGAATTAACTGAAATTCCGAATTAACGGGGGTCGAATTAACGAGATTTCACTGTACCACACGCATAGGTCGGCGAACTCACTCATGAGCCGACTCATATGGACTCACTCAGACTCAGATCGGGCCGTGAGTCTGAGTCTGAGTGAGTCCGGGTGAGTAATATTTTGGTGAGTTTGAGTCTGAGTGAGTCCGGTTGAAGAACATTTTCGTGAGCGTGAGTCCGAGTGAGTTCGACTCAGAAAAATTTCGGTGAGTCTGAGTCCGAGTGAATCCAAAGCGCAAGATTTCTTTCTTGAGTGAGTCTGAGTGAGTTCTACTTTGTTTTGCCGACCTATCGTCATATATACTCAACTTCAGCATTACTATCAGCCTTACCTGGATTCACGTTTATACTCACGTCTACTCACACGTATTCCAAAGCATTGGCGTTCATACACCAGTTCTATATTTATTGATCAGACGCGCAAATTACGCAGGGAGGTGCCTTGACGTCCACCTTGCCAACTATTCCAGAGACGTTCTTGATAAATATATCTTATGCTGTGATCTCCTTCAAGATATATTACCTTAATTACTGCTTCACAAGCACTCATATCTCGTATTTGATGGTAATGTATCAAAAGGCGCAAAGAAGAGCACCGATTACGCTAGATATTGGTGTTATAAAACATTGACACCATGGTCGAAAAAGATAATTCTAGGCTAACGGACTCGTGAGTCGATTGACTCGGACTCACTCAGACTCAGATCGAGCCATGAGTCTGAGTCTGAGTGAGTCCGGGTGAGTAATGTTTTGTTGAGTTTGAGTCCGAGTGAGTCCTGTTGAAGAAAATTTTCCTGAGTGTGAGTTCGAGTGAGTCCGGCTCAGATAAAATTTGGTGTGTATGAGTCCGAGTGAGCCCTAAGCGCAAAATATATTCCATGAGTGAGTCTGAGTGAGCTCCACAAGTTTTGCCGACCTATGACCACACGGGTACAGTGCGAGGTGCTGCCCTTAGACGATGTTGAAAGAAAACTCATAACGCTACTTCATTCTCACGATAGCATGCTATTTCGGTAACTTAAATGTGCACATAGCACAGTAATTTACCCAACTGTACCCCATCCCTCAATATCGCTCATCAAGCAAACAAAGAAAGCGTGCCTGCAGCCACATTGCACAACGAAAATGCAATAACATGTAGTCACGCAACTGGCCACTCGTCCTTACAAGAGTCACTGCCTCATCATGAACTTCGATAACCAGGCCATGCTTGCTTTGAAGTGCGTCCTTAGTATTCCTGGAATCAATCGTCGACTTTGCACCAAAGTCACGACCACACTGGAAAGAGAAAAGCAAAAAAAAAAAGAAAAGAAAAGAATAGGCTTGTGCGAATAGTGAATTTACGTTCGAAGCGAATAGTAATTTTGGTCGAATAATTTTGAATCCCATTCGAATAGTATATATCACATATTATAAAGAAAAATGGGCATATTTGTCATGACCCAACAAACCTGCACAATATTTTAAAAAAAATTGAAACAAGGCCTGTGCAAATGCCATTCTTTTTGGTTCAAAGGAAGTGGAAACAACTTTGAGTAGTAGCAGAATTTGACTTTCGGTAGAATGCAAGGGTTAACCTGTAAAATGTTTCAAGTTTTAAAATTTACTATGCTTGGAGCATATAAGCCGGTATAACAAGCTTTTAAACTTAATGATGAACCGATGGGAGGATAATATGTTCATTTAACCTTGAACTGGGGCTTCGCGGCAGTGCGGATTTCCCCTGGATGGGTGTTCTCACGGCTTGGCATCCCTTCACTGCAGTGAAACCACCTTTACAGGGGGTTACATGCGGACTATTATACATCTATTCGTTCATTTCGAATAGTTCGAAATTTTCAACAATTTAAATTCGAATCGAAGCGAATTCGAGTACAGTAATATGCGTTTGAATATTCGAATGCTTCGAATATTCGCACAAGCCTAGAAAAGAAACTATGATTAGCGGCGAGGCATGTGTTAGCCTCCCCCTCGATTTCCCTCCTTCCGAAGGAGATAACATTTCTGTTCCATTAACCATTTTTATTGCCTCTGCGCAGGCTAATCATCGTTTTTTTTTCTTTCTTTTTTTTTGCTTTTCTGTTTTTTTGAGATTGTGGTGGAATATGCGGACTGGTAGGGTAAAACACATTCGGTTGTTAGCACCGTGGTTTGTGTCCTTTCTTCGTGCCGTCTTTTAGCACTGTTTTCTACTGGAATTCAATTCAATGTTCGGCTTTTTATTTTCCAGAATTCGATTCGAAAGCTGCTGCTATTCACTATTCACACAGCCCTAGTGATAACTGCCTGTAACTCTGCTTATACTTGACAGATTCTAAAAAATGTGGGCATTTTGTGCCAAGTCATGCAAAGCTTGGCACTGCGAAGCACGGGCCCGTCGCTGCTTGTGCTCGCAGTCGACCGACACGTCTAGGTTCAAGATGCGTGGCTTCCTCCTCTGGAGCATTCACTTACTTAGCATGCCCCATGACTCTCTGGACATAATCGGGCGCAGTCAGGTGTCGTGTCTGACGGAAGAGCAGCCAAACGAACGGCGAGCGGAAACTGAGGCTTTATTATGCCAGCAACTTAAAACGACGGACCAACTGCCCGCGACAATGTACAACAAGGAAATGCGCACGCCAGCTACAATTCCGGCGCTATTTAAGCACAGCAATGCTGATGACGCAATCCGTGCGTGGCCGTGGTGCAAGACACGCAGCCAAGCCTTATCGCGCAGGCGCACGACATGTCATCTCCCCTCCACTTGCTTAGAGTCCCGGGGGGGGGCTATGTGCCTTAGCGGTCGGAAGCTCGGTGTTGACGCGGCGGATACCGGCGACCTTGTTCGGCGGCCTGACTAGCAGCCAATGGCTGCTCTACCAGTTCGGTCGTGCCGGTGGGGCTTGTATTCACTGTCACGGGGGCCTCGGCGCGAAAGTCTGTGTCGGTAATCACCAAGTCGTCCGAGTCCGGGGCACGCACTATATGATTCCAGTGACCCACCCACTCGCACACACCACGAGGAGTCACGACACGCACACGATAGGACACTGGGCCGGTGCGAGCAAGCACGGTAGCACTGAACCACCTCGGCCCACGGCGGAAGTTGCGAACGCGCACGAGGTCACCTTCGCGGGATGTGCTCTCACGACGTCTATGGCGACTGGCTTCCCGGAACTGCTTGTGGGCTACTGTGTCTTTCACCAAAGGCCTCACGAGGTCCAGCCTTGTTCTGAGGCGCCTTCCCCAACAGCAAAACAGAGGGTGCCTCTGCCGTAGTGGCTTGCGGAGCGTTGCGGTACGCCAGGAGGAAGTCTGCGAGATCCGACGGCGATGTGGAACGGCTGGACTTACGAAGTGCGGCCTTGAGTGTCTGGACGAAACGTTCTGCCAGACCGTTGCTGCTTAGATGCTAAGGAGCTGTTCACACGTGTCTGGTTCCTACTCGCTGCAGGTACTCCTGGAAATCTGCAGAAGTAAACTGAGTGCCGTTGTCCGACACCAAATTTTCGGGGAATCCAAATCTGCAAAATAGTTCATGTAAGCATGAAATGGTTTCTTCAGTGGTGGTTGTACGCATCGGAAACACCTCTGCCCTTTTTGAATGAGCATCCACCACTACCAGGTACATCACTCCGCTTGTTGGGCCGGCGAAGTCTACGTGCAGTCGCTGCCAAGGGCGCGTAGGCCAGGCCCAAGGATGCAAGGGCGCTTTAGGTGGCAAATTGCGATTGGATCCGCACGCCGCACAAGATGCGGTGAAGCACTCAATATCATTATCGATGGTAGGCCACCAAACATAGCTCCTTGCTAGTTCTTTGGTGCGCACAACACCTAGATGACCTTGGTGCAACTCGTCTAAGATGAACGCGCGAAATTTTTTGGGAATGAGTACGCGCATCCCAAGCATAATGCATCCTCGATGTATAGACAATTCCAGTCGTCTATGGAAAAAAGGTTTGATCTCGTCGGGACACTGCGCGGCCAACCTGAGAGAATGTACTGCGTCACTGTACGCAGTGTAGCATCACGTGAATTTTTGCGAGCTATTTCATGGCTGTTGACCGGCATAGTGTCAAAGCGAAGGTCATAAAACGATTCTTCCTGATCTTAGACACTCGATCCCATCTTTGTCGCCAGTCTATGTCGTGTCTGACAGAAGAGCAGCCAAACGAACGGCGAGCGGAAACTGAGGCTTTATTATGCCAGGAACTTAAAACGACGGGCGAACTGCCCGCGACAATGTACAACAAGGAAATGCGCCAAGATGGGAGCAGACGAAAGCAGCTGCTTGATGTGCTGAAGGGCGCGATTGCAATCTTCATTCTAGTCCCAGGCTACGTCTTTTTGTAGGAGCCTGTTTAAAGGGACCCTGAAACGGTTTTGACGATTTTGTACAAACACATTGGGCCAGTAGACCAAGTCCTAAGGCTCATTTACAGACTAATTTAAGCTCTCTGCTTACAGTGTGTAATTTATTACAACGCTATAAAGCTGCGAATCGCTGCAGATCACTGCGGCTCAGCCCAACGCGTTTTCAACCGCCCCCTTGCGAGTACGACATGCAGTGTGGGCACGACGTCATTGGGGCTGCTGGCGACGTCACTGGGGCTGCGGTGTGCGCGCACGAAAAATTGGCTGGCAGGGTGGCGGCACCTGTAGGAGCAAATATCAACCACTCCGCGATGCCTCTGTTGCCAGACGGCGTGCGTGCTGCCGGGCGCACTCGGCTATGGTCTCCGAGATGCACGCAACCTGTCGGCGTGCAATCTCGGAGGTGATCACTGGGCGAAGCTCAAATCGTCGAGTGTGCTCACGTGAGCTCTGCGATTGCCAGCGATGCCAGCGTGTCTCATGAGTTGAGGAGGCAAGGCAGGGGTGAGAAGGAGGGTATGATATAATTGTCCGTAGCCGCCTTGGTACACGGCGTGCCGCTAAATTTGTGGTGCCAATGGTTCGATGATGCTCTAGTCTAAACGCTGACAAAGCTTCAAATAACCGTTTCAGGGTCCCTTTAAGGGAGAGAGAACAGTGGATAAGTTTGGAACAAACTTTCTGTAGTAATTGATAAGACCAAGCAGTGCCTGAAGCGGGGAAGACCAAGCAGTGACTGACCAAGCAGTGGCTGAGACGGGGGAACGAGCTGCGATAGCCAAGGCCCCGGCTGGCGCCGGGGCCTTGGCTATCGCAGCTCGTTCCCCGTCTGTTGGATGGATGCCGTGCCTGTTGATTACATGGCCCAAATACGCCAGCTCGTCACGAAAAAATTCGCACTTCGTTGGCTTTACATGCAAGCCCCGTTCTGACAGCCTTTTTAAAACTGCATCAAGGTTTAGCAGATGCTCTTCTCTTGAGCGGCCCGTAATCAAGATGTCTTCAATATAGCAAAACATGAAGTTCAGCCCTTTCAAGACGTTATCTATGATCTTCTGGAAAATTGCGGGTGCAGACGCAATCCCGAAAGGCAGACGATTTACGGCGTAAAGTCTAGGCTTGCCCGAATAGTGAATTTTAGGCACGAAGCGGAATTCGAAGCGAATATTGATTTTGGTCGAATAATTTTGAATCGAATTTGAATAGTATATGTATCACATATTATAAAAAAAATGGGCATATTTGTCATGATCCAACTAACCTGCACAATATTTTTTACAAATTGAAACAAGGCCTGTGCAAATGCCATTCTTTTTGGTTCAAAGGATGTGGAAAAACAGTAGCAGGATTTGACTTTCGGAAGAATGCAAGTGATAACCTGGAAAATAAGTTACGTTTTAAAATTTACTATACTTAGAGCATTTAAGGTGGTATAACAAGCTTTCAAACTTCAAAAATGATGAATCGATGTGAGGGTAATGTGTTCATTTAACCTTAAAGGGACACTAAAGGGGAAAACGTTTTTTCGCGTATTAGTTAAGCACAATTTCACAATCCCGAAAACACCACTCTTACCGCAACACGACGCTTGGTAAGCGAGAAAACACGCGAAAAGAAAATGCGGATGGATGACGCCACCTTTAGATTCCCGCACCAAACACCGTGACGTCATAGATTCTGAAGGCGTCTACTGAGTCCTACGTAGCTTCTAATCAATAAAAATGAGGTGCATTGTCATCTGTGGGGGCCATAGACTTAGCATACGAAGTTTCAGAAAATTTCATCAAGCCAATGTCACGAAAATACGCAAAATACATTTGGAATCTCTGACGTCACGCGCGCAGATATCGGCGCCAAATTTAAAAAAATAAAACTTTAACCTTGATTTTCTCCGCTAATAATGAAGCTATGATAATGAAACATATGACATTAGACTTCTCAGAGTGCATTTTGTCAACCTAAACCAAGTCATTGTTTCACTTTAGTGTCCCTTTAAAGTGGGGCTTCGCGGCAGTGGATAGGTGTTTTCACGGCTTAGCACTCCTTCACTGCAGTGAAACCGCCTTTACAGGGGGTTACATGGTAATATATGCTTAAATAGGTGCTTTCACGGCTTAGCACCCCTCCACTGCAGTGAAACCACCTTTACAGGGGTTACATCCAGGCTAATATACACCAATTCGTTCATTTCGAATATTTCGAAATTTTCAACAATTTAAATTCAAATCGAAGCGGAATTCGAATACAGTAATATTCGTTCGAATATTCGAAGCATTCAAATATTCGCACAAGCCTAGTAAAGTCCCTTGTGTGTGTTGAGCGTGAGGTATACTGTTTTGACAGCGGGTCCATTTCCACCTGTTGGTACGCCCTGTTGAGATCAATTTTGGAAAATTGCTGTCCCGCAGCTAGGGCTGCAAACAACTCATCGGGCTTAGGCAACGGGTAATGTTCTACGTCGAGTATGGGGTTGAGCGTCAGCTTGTAATCTCCGCATACTCTTATCGACCCGTCGCGCTTCACGACTGGCACTACCGGAGTGGCGTACTCACTACTTGCTACTGGTACCAACACGCCCATCTGTACCTGTCTCGACAGCTCCTCCTCCACTGGTGCTTTCAGAGAAAATCGCACACTGCGAGCTTTGAAAAATTTGGGTGTTTTGCCTTCTTTGAAAATGAAAGTTGCTTTCTCGCCTCGGATGGTTCCTAGCTCGTTTGTGAAAACATCCTTATATTTGTCAAGCAATCTTGGTAACTCAGGGGGAGGTTCCGCGCTTAGCGATGGTTCAGACAACAACTGTTTTAGCCCGCGGACTTGCTTCCAGTCGACGCGAATTTGCTGAAGCCAGTTGCGCCCAAACAATGCTGGACCACTTTGCGGAAGAATGTATAGCGGTAACCGCTGGCACTGATCGTTGTGCTCAACTTGCAGAAAAGCAACACCGCATGGCTTCACCGGTTCCCCAGTATAGGTCCTGAGCTTCAGGCTAGTCCTCCTTAGCGGCACTGACGAAAAAAATGAACGGAATTGACCCAGGGATATTACTGAAACGGCGGCTTTTGTGTCGAGCTCCATTTGCAAAGGTCTCCCTTCTACAATTACACTAATCATAATAGGCTCTCCTGTTTCTACCTCTCTGGCCACCACGCTTCGAAGGGGCGGTTCCAATGGCTGCAAAACTCGAACGTGCGGGGCTGTTCGCTTCCCCTTAGGCTGCTGCCGACGCCGGCACGTTTTCTTAATATGCCTTTCTTGTTACAGAAAAAACAGGTTGCATTAATGTGCGGACATGTACTGGCCTTGTGGTTCGAATTACAGCGAAAGCATTTCGTTGTTTCCTTGGTCGGCAACTGATGAACTTCGAACTCGCTACCGGGCTTCGAATGAGTAGCTGTAGCGTTAAGAAGCGCAGCTTCCAAGGCTGTAGCACGATCAACAGCTCGTTGAAACGTGAGTTGCTTGTCCTCCGAAAATAAGTGTCTCTGAATGTCGACTCGCAGTAAACCGCAAACAAATCTGGCTCTGAGTGACTCGTCGAGAAACGCACCGAACTCGCACATTTGGGCCAGCGCCCGTAACTCTGCCACGTACTGCAGTATTGTTTCATGTTCCTTCTGCATTCGACAATGAAACTTCGCTCGCTCACCTATGACTGACCGTTCAGGGGACAAATGTTTACGGAGCAGCTCGCACAAGCTTTCCAGAGAATGTGAGGACGGCTTTGTTGGGGTGGTAAGCGACTTGAGAAGCGAATAAGTCTGCGGACCTACTATGCTGATGAACGCATCTACCTTTCGTTCGTCGGGGACATCGTTGGCGCGAATATAAGCCTGCACACGCTCAACAAGGAAATGCGCCCAACGTCGGTCACTGGCCCAACGTCGGTCACTGCTGCCCTCCTCCTCCTCACCATTACATCTCTCTTCCTCACGCTCACTTCCCTTTCCCACCCCCTAGCTGTACTGTACTATAGCACAAGGATATGCCAGGCTCTGCTAGTGTGCCTGGATAGCTGAGTGGTTAGGGACGCTCGCCTTCGGATCGTGGGTACTTCTAATCTCGCCTCATGAAGAATCTTTAGGAGCGAAGCTTCTTAGGCCCTCATGATGTCCTAAGGTCCATAATGTCTACTTTGAAGTCGCCGACTAGTATTAAGGACGGACATCTGTCGGT
Source organism: Rhipicephalus appendiculatus (assembly GCA_030522465.1). Lineage (NCBI taxonomy): Eukaryota > Metazoa > Arthropoda > Arachnida > Ixodida > Ixodidae > Rhipicephalus > Rhipicephalus appendiculatus. The sequence continues at coordinate 168,866 of JALIZH010008641.1, read as the reverse complement.
CCGTCCATCCATCCGCGCGTGCATCCATCTGTCTGTCCGTGCATCCGTCCTTTATGCTAGTCGGCGACTTCAACGTAGACATTATGGACCTTAGAACCTAGCTTCGCTCGATCATCAGCATTCACTTCATGGATCTGCAGCCATTTTTTTTTTCGGCAAGAATTTTTCTCTTTCTTTATATCTTTCTTTCAGTCTCTCTGTTTCTTTCTTTTTCTCTCTCTCTGTACTCGTTCTCTCACCCGTCAGGGCTAATACAGGCCACGCCACAGCAGCGAGCAGTGGGTAGTGCCCAAATTTTGTGGCACATACTTATTCATCATGAAGATAGTTTCCGTGCACGGTCACACCCTTTACACCGAGCTATAACAGCCTAGCTGTTAAAATTTTTGCAACAGGAGATGTCTGATGCAAGGAATTCAAATACTGCGGTCACTCTATACGTACTTGTAAAGGTGTTGCAGTGCCCCTACAAAGGCCATAAGCAGTGCATGTCTCCATTATCATGTTTCTAAAGATTCAGTTTATTTCATTATTCTGTGTACTGAATGGAGTGTATTTATACATGCTAATTATTTCACTGCTTTTCTTGTTTCATTTCAGAATGAACTCGAAGAAAGTGAAGTGGAAGCCGTGTGGTCGGACGTCGAGTACTCTTACAATTAAAGGATACTCTCAGCATGGACATTGTAGTGAAATTTGTGTAGCTACGTGAGTGTGTCATGTGCATTTATGTGAATCCTGTGTGCACCGTGTGGGTTGATGGTGAAATTTGCCATCGATGGCTGCATCTGCACGGCCCACAGTGCACATTGTGAATTCGGGATTATATAATGACAGACTCAGGTTCATTGACCTTGTACAAGTCTGACTTTATGTGTACGTTTCGACTTCACAAGAGATATAAATGTCTTATTGCAAGAGATTTTTGTGGAAGTGTCACTCATTCACCTGTGCCAGAGCATGTTACACAAGGTGCACTTCAAGACCTTGCCATCAGACTGACGGAGCACCTCGATCCTTTCTAGACTGTGGTACGGGAGTACAAAGGCTAACGCTGCCGACTCGGCAGTGAATTTTACAGCAAAGCTTTTAAGCTGTTAGTTATGCGATGTGGCGATGCCGGAAAACTATCATTGTAATGGACTGCAGCTCGCTCTTTTTGTCCTCCTCTTCATCTTCCGCTTCACTCCCCGAACGCGTGCGCTGATTTGTCTAGCGCGGGATGCAATAACTCTGATTGGCCAAAGGAGGAGTTAAGAGAGAGTCAGAAAGAGCGAAAATAAAAGGAAGAAAGAAAAATAAGGCAAGAGAATGAGTACAGAGAGAGAAAGAAAAAGATAGGAAGATAGAGAAGGCGATAGAGAAATGGTCACAAAAAAAGGAGACAGAAAGAAAAGGGAGCAAGCATTGCCATTTATAGCAAGGGGTGAGAAAGAAAATTGGGGGGTGAGGAGGAGGTGAGAAGGTAAAGCATAGCATAATTTTGTATAGTATTGCAATGGGTGAGAGAGGGAAGTGAAGATTAGGGCAATGCCACCAGCTTCGCTGCTTCCTCAGTGTTCGCACCACGAGTGCGTAGCTGCTTCAAATTTTTGGGGAGTGTAGGTCATATCGTCACAAGCACGTGACTGTCGTGAGCACACGTTCCGATCCAAGTCAAGCCGTCTGACAGTCTGCATGGGTTATAATGGCTGTCAGACGGCTTGACTTGGATCGGAACGTGTGCTCACGACAGTCACGTGCTTGTGACGTTAAGCACGACACGCACCCGTTCTTATTTGGAATGCGTACAAAATCGCGCCACATATTTACAATAGCCCAGAGGGCAATACAGTGGCACCTACAAGGAGCCTTCATTTGGAATGGTGCATATGTGCAGTTTGCTAGTACATTTTGCCAGGAGAAATAGATGAAGGAACGAAACAAAATTCATCACGCAGACTCGCAGAGTACGTGTTAGCTCCATGCACTCGTTAGAGTGAATATGAGGCAATGGTTCTCTACATTCATGTCACAGCTAAAATACGTGTAGCTCTTTTATGTGTGTTTACGCAGTAAGTGAAGGTATACATTAAAAAAAAACCACCAGGCCTGCGCGGAACGCACAGCACAGTCGCAGCGAAAGCTTGAAGAGCGGCCTTTCTAGAGCATTTTTTAAACACTTTTGGGGCGGCTACTACAAGCACACTTGCATGGTACCCACTACGCCATAAATCATAACTAACTTTTCTGTAGTGGGGAAGCGTCCACTGTGCCATTATTCGTCATTCTTCGGAAAAGCGCGGTACCCGCTACACACTTTTAACGCATTACGTGCACTTTGTTGATGCTGTGGCTGATGAAGAATTATTCCTGAGGCTTTTGTTGGAGTTTGGAGCATTGAACGACCCGCTCGTTACGCAATTTGCATTGTGTGACGCCTGGTTGTTACTTTACTGTTCTAACACGCTTTATTACACATGTTAACGTGATTCCTTACCCGACATGAAGCCTGCATAGGGTCAGTTTGCAATGAAGTTGCAGAGGGCCCGGGTTCGATTCCCATTCGGGCCTAGGTATTTTGTATTTAGTTAGTTTTTTTTTTTTCTTATTTCGTGCGATAGTGATTCGGACACCGGCGGCGGACAACTACGGCGCAAAAAGCGGCCCTTGTTGTGAGCTCATTACAGCTTTCGCTGTAAAAAATAGAATTTGTAGGTGGCACCCAAGCTGTTCATGTCGTTACTTGTTCTAGCTGTAGCTATAACAAGCCATCTTAGCCAAGTAGCATCTTGTACAGATCCTTGCTCGAACACAATTGGTATGTTGAGCACGAAAACAAGCTGAATAACTCGCAGAATGAATGAAAATTGACTGTGCTATACTATTAATTTAATTTTGAGTGCATAGCACTTCAGGGGCCCAGCTTATCGTCCATCCGGTGTCTTACGTCGCATGGTCACGCATTGGTCAGTACAGGCCTATAACACGGCTAACATTCGGCTCAGACCCGCGCGCCGTCCTAGAGAGGGCGCCACCACCTCGGCAAGCGCGCGATTCCCAAGGAATCGCTGGGTTGTCCGTTTTTTGCACTTCCGCAGGTTTCACGGTAGTGGGGCTGCATTAAGCGCAAGATTTAGAACCTCACCAAGACCTACACAAGAACCACGTTAACCGCAGAATTAAAGCTGGATTTAGAGTTTTTAATGTTAGGATGTAACTTGGATTAACTTTGTAGGTGTCGAGTATCGCCCCTTCGGGGCCGAAGCAGAGCATAGATGCAAATGAGCCGTCAATGGATACGGTTCGAGGCCGTTAGCGATTATTCCGGCTCTAAGCGCAGCGCTGAACGGCGACTTTCGCAAGCGTGAACACATTATGTAGATTGTGGCGCTCGTTCGAAAGGCGCGGCCGCGCATGTGGTATGCACGCGCGCCCCGCTGTCTTCGCGTGTGAATCAGAGCGTCTAAACATCCGCCGCTCCCTCGCCTTACTCGCGGTGTCGACGGGGAAGAGGGAATAACGCGAAAACGTCAAGAACGACGTTCTGCAACAGTTCTCGCCGAAGCGGTGAGTTCCTACGAGCGCGCAGCGGCACTGCCATCGCAATCAACGCCAATGACAACTTTCGGCTACTGCCGCTGCTGCTGCTAGGCAGCTGCTGCTGTGGTGTGCGGCCCGCTGTGTTTTCGCGGAGGTGGTGGTGGTGTTTGTGTTACGACCGTCCGGGGTTGACAGAAAAACACCGCGATTGTCCGCGGCCCGAGGACATACCGCACGCATTCGGACGGGGCTCCCAAAAAACGAGCCTCGTTTCCACCATGTCTACGCTACCGCTTCCCAAGGCGCTGACGCAGCGCAGGACCAACAGTTTGGATCAGGAGAAAGAGAACTTTGAGAAGTCCCAAGTGAGTCCTTCTCGTCGCCGCTGCTCGATTTGGGGAAAAGATGGGCCCGCGCGATTGGCCACTCTAAGTTGTATATTTTTGCCGGTTCTAGATGCGCTGGGCAGCATCGGTTTTGCTTGTTTTCGGGGTCAGCAGCGTGAAACTCTATGCGGCGGCGGTGTGACTTCCGCACGCCGGGGGGCTGTTTTTGTTTGATAGAGCGGATGCGCTACGTCAATCGTGTTGTTTACGGCGTCTTGTTTCGAGCGACATGTGTGTGTGTGTCTCGTCGCGATTGCCGGCGCAGACAAGTGCGCGTGAACCATATCGAGCGACGCTTGCCAGGAAGCGATGATGTATGATTGGTCGCATCTCTCCCGACACCCGCCCTTCGCAGGGGAACAAACCGTACTACGCTACGCGTGGGCGTATGCGCACAACCTTCATCCTCGACCACGACTCGTTCAGGACGATCTCCGTGTCGAGCGATCGAGATCCCAGCGGACCGGGTCGCGCTTTATATTTTTCCTCGTTTTTCACGGGGCTTTCTTTCCTTTCGTCGCGCGCACGCAGTCGCTTGGTGCGTGTGCGGAATACCGTTTCCGAGAAGCGGTGCGCCTGCGATCGTTGTGAGCTGGCCAGCACGCCCGTCTCGCTATTTTCGGGGGTCGGCGACACGACGAGCTGTGGGGTGCGGCCGAGGGGGTGAACAGTCGCTTCGTGGGCGCGCGGTCGTTTTCACGCACGCGCGTGCAAAAACGCGCGCGTTTGTGTGCGCTGATAGCTGACCGCGGCAAGAGCTGGGAGAACTGCGACCTCGTGCACGTCTTCTTTGTTTATTTTTTTTATGTGTTTGCGTATGCATGCCCGTGTCGTGCGTGCGGTTATGTGGCAATGGGCCAGCTTCGCTCTGACGGTCACCGTTCGCCGAATGGGTGCCACTGGTTGATAGCCTAGGAGGCAAAGGCGTATCTTGAGACGAGCAAGCGCAATGTCTTAAGCATGCGCCGTGTGCATAATAATAATAATTGTTGGGGTTCAACGCCCCAAAATCGCAATATGATTATGAGACACACTGTAGGGGATGATTCAGGAAATTCCGACCACCTGGGGTTCTTTAACGTGCGCCTAAATCTAAGTACACGGGTGTTCTTTGCATTTTGCCTGCATCGAAACGCTGGGATTCGAACACGCGTGCCCTCTAGCAGCGCGACACCTTACGTGCTAAGCAACCTCAGTGGGTGACGCGCCGAATTCAATCAGCATGGTTGTCCCCTTTCCATGATTGGAACAGCTGTGTTAAAATAAATATTGAATAAAAGTTACTCGTCACTTTGAGAGGTTTTTACTGATACGTATGAGCTCTGTGTAGCGTTTTCTTATCGAACAGAACTTCTAGCCTGATACACTCACCCAAGTTGGGTCACCAAGAGCAAGAACAGGAATAAATTGTCCCAATAAATCTGTGTGCATACCTCTGTAAGTTCCCAATACTTGACATTGTTTATCAGTGAGGTTTAGGTTCGCTGTTCACGCAAGTTTCTATAAATTGATATTGTAGTCACTGTCATATGGAGAGGCGAAAAATTGGTCCACCTTTTTTAGATAGATATATATGTGAGACAAGTTTAAACAACATATATGTGTGAGACAAGCTTAAACAACATATATATGAGGAAAAATGGCAGGCTGAAGCGGCATATTGCAACGAAGCGTTACATTTGCATTATTGAACAGAATGAGACTCACTATATTTAACCTCCGAGTTCATTTTACCATGGTGCTCGTGGAAGATTACAGCACTTGCATTAGGCAGTTTTGAAATAGGGTAAACGTGCCTTTGCATCGGCATTTGTCGCCACTGCGCATGTGTCGTACGCTATCCCCTTAGGCACCCACGTTAAGTGACGTGAATAGCGTATCATAGCCATAGTAGCAACGTTAATGTTATGAACCCCATTGTAGAACTGCCTATTATAATTGACTAGTGTTTACTGCATAAGGTTTTCCTTAAGTTCAGTGTACAGGTAGAATGGCTTGTGTTTAAGCAAGCATTGCCAGCATACCATAGACACACAAAAGAATGCAAAACTCTGTATACATGCAGACAACATTCATGCAGGCTGATTGATCACTAGAAACTTTCTTTTGTTTCCTTTCTCTTCTACATTCTGTTTACCATCGCTATGAAGAAGATAAGGTCTTTGCCTTCTGTAGTGTATCTTGCACTCTTAGATAGCTTCTTCACCTAGCATGGAATACAAATACTCGTGGATAGGAGAGAAAGTAAAAATCCTCATTCCTGCAGTAAAGGCAGAAGGTGTGTTGTGAAGCTAATGGTGTCTTGCAACACAAGTGTGGACAGGACTTTCTGAAAAGCGGCTGTTTTCCACTGCTGCCAGGCACTGCCGCTTTAAAGGGGCCCTGCGACGCTTTTTCGTCTGCACTCTGCAGCGCAGGAGTTCATGTAGTGCCAAATACTGAGATGACTGCAAAAAGAATTATCGAAATCGGTGCACGGTGACGGAAGTTATTAGCCTTCAAACTTCAAAACCCCAGCAGACGACGAGAAAAAACGTTCCCTTTTGCATTTCACTCTCCCACTGACGTCAAAGGCCGTTTCCAATCACCACGCGCCTTTCACAGAGACGTACCGGATGACGCGCCTCGTGGCAGCTGGGGTGGCTAGAGTTGGTGGCCATTGTGCAGCGCTCCTAGCGTCGTTTTGCAATTGTGTTCACGTTTTCATATTTATAAACCGTAATCCTTTTGTATCTGATGAAGTATAAAGAGTGCTTCTATAATTTTTAGTGTACAATAGTGTGGCCTATTTGGGACGGTGTGAACATTACTCGTGACTTGTCGCGTCAAGCCAATCAAAATGCACGGCCTATGTTGTCACTCCCACGTAGTGAAGCGTCACTTCCTATCACAAAAATATCCGCTGCGTGTCGCTCTAGTCTGAAAACAGTGTAGTTTCTTCCATAGAAATAAAATTATAACAGCCTTGTTTTTGGCGTTGCCACTCGCGCAACGATATCGGTGCATTCCACAGTTTGAGAAGAAGCGATAAAAACAACACGCTTAATTTGTGCAGCAGGGCCCCTTTAAGCCCTACTTTGGCTTTGGCAGGCCTGATATGTGTACTACTTTCTTTTGAAATGAGCGATAAAGATTATTATTATTATCAAAAAAGAGTCCTCTCATCTAATTAAATATAGAAACACTTTGTTCCAACTTAATTTATACAATAGTGGCACCACCTGCCAAAGCCATCCAATTAAAGAATGTCCTTTTAATATTAAAAAACATACTCTGATTCACATCTGCCTCTGTTGGATTCATTTCAGTTCGTACATGATTCAGTTTTGAAAACAATTATTCACACACTCCTTCAGGCTCCTTTGTGTAATTCCTCTGTAACAGAACAAAATAACGAAGGGAGCCTATCAAGGGTCCCAGAGGAAAGGTGAATAAATCTGTGGTGTAGAACGCTGTACTTAAGCATTCAGCCAACATTCTAGTGCGAGCTCAATTTTAACTTGTGCCTTGATTTTGTTTATTCAATTATTTCATGCAGTGCTTGGGAGTGTTTCTTCATCCAATTTTCATGGTAAAAGAATGGAATAACCAATTTGTTTTTCACCAACTGTACGCAATTTACGTTGAGAAACTTCCAGCATGCAGTACGGCAATGCACTGTCGTCGTTGATTATGGATAGGATTTGAACACTACCTATTGTATTCCTGGTTTCACGCTCAATTCTAATGTGCATGTCATGTTCTTACGAATCTTTTCAGAGAAAAGAAGTGCGCTAAAGTAACATAAACACAGTTTTGTATGTGGAGCCTGTATTTTTCGGCATAAATGTACAGTAAAGTGATGCACTAAATCAGTTTAGACCATAAGCTATCCTTTAAAAGGTCGTTATTTTTGCCGTCATGGGTGTATTAGTTCTAGATAAAATGAAAGTGGAAGTTTAATTTTTGAATTTTCTACCAACACATCACCATCTGTGATATCATGAATTCCAGTCTTTTTTTTTTTTTACCACATTGGCTTACTGACATTTTCTGAAACTTCCCATCTTAACTCTCTGGCTCCCTTACAACACAATGCAGTTTGTTTTTTACCGATAAAGAAGAATGTATGCCTTCGTCAACGCTCTCAAAAATCTGTGAGATGTCGAGTTGTTGCGAAAACCTCAAAGCAGTGCTGCCACGTGCACTTTTGTACCTAACCAAGTGTCTTATTGCAGCAGAAGAGGTGGTTTTGGTGTTTGGAAAGGGTAATTTACCAATACAAAAATAATTGTCTTTTCCTTTGTGCTCTTTTAATATTTTCGCAATAACTGTATACATCCCAAGACATGTAATGTTTCATGTATTACACCAGTGTCGACTGCCCGGCCATACTTGTACACAAGCACCTGTGTTCAAGTGATTCAAATGTATGTGTCTCAGAAATATACATGTATTGTGTTCTATTGTATTGTAAAATGCATCTGGAGTATAGTGTACAGGCCAGAAATGCACAAAAAAAATGCTGTGGTTAGACGTTACTTTTTAGGTTCAATAGTTTGTTAAAAGCAAACAATAAATCTTAAAGGTCACAGGGTAATTCAGCAGAGAAATAGAAATAAGCGTGGTGTTATTACCTACAGCCCTATATCAAAAGGTAATACATAAAATATATTCAATCAGTGAAATTATTTGAGCAAGTCTGAGAAACTGGTGTTGCATAATCAATGCTTCAGAACACTTCAGGCAATGACATCAGAACGAAGCACACATAGTATCGCAAGTCTCCCTCTCCTTCATCCTTTTTTTTTAATGGGCTGGGAAAACATTCAATTATTCTGCAGTGATGGCAAATAATAATGCTGGAAGACATCTGAGATGGTGTGTTGCTGTAGACCAGCCTTCAAGACTATGCCAATATTGAAACAGAGTAGTATTGTAGAGTATAGATAGTAAAGTGTATAGAGTGCAGTATAGAGCATAAAAACTGAGTATGGGTAGTGGAGGTCGCCATCTTGCCTGGTTATCAATAGTGAGTGTGCCACTGACCATTGTGCGTGGTTGGCATCATTTACATGGCAGCCAGTCACTGATTGCTAAGTTTGGTGGTCAACATTGACCCTCAGTACAGTTCTTTTAAGTGCTTTATTAGTTTTGTGGCTTAGTTGGATAAACACTTGTTTCCATCTTAGCTTAACGGGAAAAGTGTTACAATATTAACGAGAGTTGCAATGTGGGCTTGTTGGTGATTCATTTGAAAAGCTTTGATGTAGCGCAAAACGACACACGCACACGAGAAGGCACATATGGACACCACACAGTGCCGTGTGGTGTCCATATGTGCCTTCTCGTGTCCGTGTGTCGTTTTGCGCTACATCAAAGCATCTGAAATACAATATTAAGCTTATTCTGTGCTTTACTAAGAACATTTCTCTAATGTATAGCTTTTGTAGTGTAACAATCACGTATTGTATAGGTGTGCATACTTTTGTATCGCACTTCACCAATGCACGTAAGCCAGCCTTTAAATCTTTGCTGCGGGTGAGTGCAAGGAAGCCAAATTACTTCTTTTTTTTTTCAAAAGGGAGCATCATTTGAAGCAGTCACTGCTTTGTAAGTGAAATATTTGCAGTTAGGTCTGCAACAGGTTCCTTCTTTTTCGTGTGCTTCAATGCGGACATTTTTGTTAGGGGCAAACTATTATGTTTTGGGGAAGTCAGAAGGGAGGGATACGGTAAAAAAAAAATGCAATTTTTAAGATCAACACATACTATGTGAAACATTTAGTGTGGTTTGAGGTTGAAGCAAACCAACTTGTTCTGCTGTGTTGACTTGGGCAAATTCGGTTGTGACATTTTTTAAAATAGCTAGTGTCCTTTTGCTTGCACCAGCATCATAAGAAGATTGATCTGGAGCTCAGTAAGGGTAATCATGTGAATTTTGGGTACAGGAGATTTCAGGAAATGTGACCCAAAATCGTATAAGATACAGAAGATTAAGTATTCGTGCAGTCTTTGCAGAATTGCATTGCTTACAGTGGCACACACCTTGAAATGGGTTAGTGTGAGAATCGGAACAGGCATTAGCAAAAACATATCAACAAACTGTTTACCGGAACAACAAGCTGATCGAACCTAATGGAAATTCTGTATTCAGGGTATCCTTATCTGTTTTGAGATTAGCAAAAGGGTGATAGCACACACCTTGAAATGGGTTAGTGTGAGAGGCATTAGCAAAAACATATCAACAAACTGTTTACCGGGACAACAAGCTGATCGAACCTAATGGAAATTCTGTATTCAGGGTATCCTTATCTGTTTTGAGATTAGCAAAAGGGCGATAGCACACACCTTGAAATGGGTTAGTGTGAGAATCGGAACAGGCATTAGCAAAAACATATCAACAAACTGTTTACCAGAACAACAAACTGATCGAACCTAATGGAAATTCTGTATTCAGGGTATCCTTATCTGTTTTGAGATTAGCAAAAGGGCGATAGCACACACCTTGAAATGGGTTAGTGTGAGAATCGGAACAGGCATTAGCAAAAACATATCAACAAACTGTTTACCAGAACAACAAGCTGATCGAACCTAATGGAAATTCTGTATTCAGGGTATCCTTATCTGTTTTGAGATTAGCAAAAGGGTGATAGCACACACCTTGAAATGGGTTAGTGTGAGAGGCATTAGCAAAAACATATCAACAAACTGTTTACCAGAACAACAAGCTGATCGAACCTAATGGAAATTCTGTATTCAGGGTATCCTTATCTGTTTTGAGATTAGCAAAAGGGCGATAGCACACACCTTGAAATGGGTTAGTGTGAGAATCGGAACAGGCATTAGCAAAAACATATCAACAAACTGTTTACCGGAACAACAAGCTGATCGAACCTAATGGAAATTCTGTATTCAGGGTATCCTTATCTGTTTTGAGATTAGCAAAAGGGTGATAGCACACACCTTGAAATGGGTTAGTGTGAGAGGCATTAGCAAAAACATATCAACAAACTGTTTACCGGGACAACAAGCTGATCGAACCTAATGGAAATTCTGTATTCAGGGTATCCTTATCTGTTTTGAGATTAGCAAAAGGGCGATAGCACACACCTTGAAATGGGTTAGTGTGAGAATCGGAACAGGCATTAGCAAAAACATATCAACAAACTGTTTACCGGAACAACAAGCTGATCGAACCTAATGGAAATTCTGTATTCAGGGTATCCTTATCTGTTTTGAGATTAGCAAAAGGGTGATAGCACACACCTTGAAATGGGTTAGTGTGAGAGGCATTAGCAAAAACATATCAACAAACTGTTTACCGGGACAACAAGCTGATCGAACCTAATGGAAATTCTGTATTCAGGGTATCCTTATCTGTTTTGAGATTAGCAAAAGGGCGATAGCACACACCTTGAAATGGGTTAGTGTGAGAATCGGAACAGGCATTAGCAAAAACATATCAACAAACTGTTTACCGGAACAACAAACTGATCGAACCTAATGGAAATTCTGTATTCAGGGTATCCTTATCTGTTTTGAGATTAGCAAAAGGGCGATAGCACACACCTTGAAATGGGTTAGTGTGAGAATCGGAACAGGCATTAGCAAAAACATATCAACAAACTGTTTACCAGAACAACAAGCTGATCGAACCTAACGGAAATTCTGTATTCAGGGTATCCTTATCTGTTTTGAGATTATCAAAAGGGCGATAGCACACACCTTGAAATGGGTTAGTGTGAAAATCGGAACAGGCATTAGCAAAAACATATCAACAAACTGTTTACCGGAACAACAAGCTGATCGAACCTAATGGAAATTCTGTATTCAGGGTATCCTTATCTGTTTTGAGATTAGCAAAAGGGCGATAGCACACACCTTGAAATGGGTTAGTGTGAGAATCGGAACAGGCATTAGCAAAAACATATCAACAAACTGTTTACCAGAACAACAAGCTGATCGAACCTAACGGAAATTCTGTATTCAGGGTATCCTTATCTGTTTTGAGATTAGCAAAAGGGCGATAGCACACACCTTGAAATGGGTTAGTGTGAAAATCGGAACAGGCATTAGCAAAAACATATCAACAAACTGTTTACCGGAACAACAAGCTGATCGAACCTAATGGAAATTCTGTATTCAGGGTATCCTTATCTGTTTTGAGATTAGCAAAAGGGCGATGCTGCGTATTTCTACAGAGTGAGTAATTTGTGCTGATTTCATGCAGTAAACCAAAGCAGAATCGTCAAAAGGGGCTGTTGCAGCGACCCTGTGTAACGCCCAGTGCGGCATCATTGTTTTGCTCGCATTGCCGGGCGAGGATGAGCAAGCGTTGTTATCAAGCACCCATCTTGTCTTGTTGCTGCATATGATTGCGCTTGTTGAAATCGACATTCAACAGCAGCACCAACTCGTCTTTGTTTGGAAATGCAAGGGAAATGATGTCACCCTGAGGTTTACCGAAGGTCGCAGCAGCTACCCTCTTGAGTGGTTTCCTGCAGGAAATGAGCCCGGCATAATCAGTCCGTGGAAATCAGAAGCCTCGCTCTCTTGTAAATCTCGAAATAGACATGGCTACCCCGTATAAGAACTTTTTCCCGTTTGGGTGGTATCGGCATGCACACTGTTCTGGTGTAAAAGTTAAGGGGAGATGCTACTAGAAAAAAAAAGCTCCTTTAATCTGTAGCCTAGGTAAATGACATTCTTGCTGTTTACAGAGGCTTTAATGCTCATTTCAAATATGTAATCAGTTTTATAGTAAGTTGCATAGTTTTTGTTTTGTACCATGACAATGTGTAAAATATAGTTCTTTTTGTAGACACGTTTTCTGCCGCTAAATTTTTGTGGTTCTGAGCCATTGATGGCTCATATTGCTCCACATTAACTTTAGAATGCAAATAACTAACAAGAAAGTACGTATAAGGCATTTTAATGGACAAAAAAAATTGTAATGTGAGAAGTCTTAGAATGCTCAGACCATACTTGCTTACTTTAAGTTCGTAATAAATATATAGGTGCTATCAAGTTTTAAAGTAGATACTTGCACTCTTCAGATGTTAAGGAATATGTGGGTGAAATTTCATCCCAATCTGGCTATCAGAAGTACCAAAAACATGTCAAAACTCAAGAAGTTGCCCAAAATTGTATCTTGAGAAAAACGCATTTCAAAGGTATAAGTGAAAGCTCATCTATGCGGCAATAATATGGTTTTTAAAATGATTTCTTCCATTATGAGAGTTTGGGAATCATGGTTATTTTGAGCATGTGGCTTTGGTGAACTGCTCATGCGAAATGCAATGGCAAGCAGCCAGGTGACAATTTCCAGGGGACTCTAGACAATGAGCTCTTTTTAGTTTTCAGTAGCCACCTTGAGCTCTTTAAAAGCGATTTTAACCTACTTCGAGTTTAGTTACAATCTTCAATCTTTTTGTTGTGAAAGTAGAGAAACTAAACTTGTGAAAGCAAATAAAAACCAAAAATATGTAATTTTGGAAAAATCTTGCGACTCGCATCTCCCCTTCAGTAGCATACATTTGTTGTTTGCTGCTCAAATGTTCACCACAACCTATTTTGTAATGCATGTTGCCGTGATCTGTGTAATTCCGCGAGAAGCATGGAGATATCTCCTATATATGAAGAGATTTTTGTACACATTTTTAAACGCCCAGCATATTAAAGGTTGCATGAATATAGCAATGACAAAGCAGGGGACAAAGCAAAACGCACACATCTTTACTCTGGTGTGCCCCACAAATTGCTGGCAAAGGTTTGAGCTCGTTCAGTGCAATGTAAATTTGTACTTGAATTTTTTTATGCCACAGTCAAACTGTGTGGCAGTGCTGCAACCATGAGTGATGCAAAAAATAATTGACACACCCAGAAATAGCTCCCTGAAGTTACTGAGGCCCACCTCAAAATCCGTGCTTTTGTGTACGGCAGAAAAATAACAGCGAGTCTTTACGAGAGCTAGAAAGCATCATGGCCACCAGGCATTGTTTTTTTTTTTGCATATGTCTCAGGCACTTTGACACTGTGCTTTGTTGCACGAGTGAAAATATTGTGGGCGCAGTTGAATGACAATGTCCTTGCTGTACCGTTCGGTAGCATTGTCGTGTGGATTAATTCGTCCATTGGAACGTAACACTGTTTCAAACTGAACAACACAGCAGTAGCTTTTCTGTTGTCGAATGATGTGCGTCAAAATGGCAGTCACTGTCTGTAGGGAGAGTTGAGGGGCAGCGCTTTTTTGAATTGAAACTTCTGTGTTAAGATATGTGCCCAGAGCCAATTTTCTTTATGTGAGCAACCATACCAGGCTAACTAGGTAATCTCATTTGCAATGAACTGAAGTTAGCAGGATGGCTGTGTCGTTGGCCCCTTTGAGGACATATCTGCAGAAATTGCTTTTTCACTGCAAAAACTGCAAGCTTCAGAAATTCCTTCAGTTCTGATCTCATTTATCATAACATCAGCATTCCATCACAGTTAATAACACCGTCCTGTGTTTCACAGATAACAGTATGTGTCCATTGTGGTGGCATTGCCAACTAACCTGTAGTTTATGGTGGTGAGTTTGTGTGGTTAAGTTGAAATGTGATGTAGTTAAGTTGAAAGTTAAGTATGCCTGGCACGCACAGTAAGGACACATCCTTGCCCGAGTTGCTGTGTTAAAGGCTTCCTCTCTTTACAGAACCCTTTAACATAACAACTGATGATGTGATTATAGTGCTCCCCTTACACAATGCTCAATGGGCCTATAAGGTATTTCAGATAAATAAGCTCATTCAGCTTTCATAAGCCAAACATGACGGATCTCATTGACAGGACAGTTAGATAGATTACAGCGGTCGCCGCTGTTAGTGGAATGGACTCACAAATGCAGTTCCAAGCTTTAAACTGATGTAGGCAATTAAAGGACACATCTGCTGAACATCAACAACAAGAGAAAGAATACAGCTCATGGCTTCAGGGCATATGAGCTGTACAGAGCAGAGTATACATCATTACATGCTGCAGTTGCTCTGGTTCTCCATTATTGGAAATGATGGCATTCGGAGACCTATTTTTATTCATGGAATAGTGGCTTTTTGGGTCACTGCAAGACAATCCCTTGCAAATGGCTTTGCGCTATCTCAGTTATGTTTTGATATCGTGTTTTCTCAGTGGTATCTCTAGTGCTAAGTACCGCTAGCTTCCCGTGGAGATAAGCGTGCCTGGGATAACCTGACCCCTTTATGTTCCATCGTCATACTTGCTGGAAAGTCCACACTTGCCAACATAGCTTTGTGCGTAGTAGCAGTGATTTATAAAATGCCTGCGAAAAAATCCCCTAGTCTATTACCACGGATATTTAAAACAAAGATTTTTAAAGCCAACTTCATTGGTACCAGCAAACTTATGCATCTTTGTGACAAATTAGGAACAATATCGGTAACTACCATGAAGCTAACCCAGCACTTGTTGCTGGACTAGTTCCTTCATACGATTCAAACAACCGTAACCCTATGCAGAAGTTCAGGGGAAAATGGAAGCTTGAAATAATAAAAATATTGGGAACACGGCGTGTCGCTGGAGCCAACATTTTGACAACCAAACTTGCCTTCTCCAAGGCCGCAACTGTTGCAACCTTGAAGAGGACAAGTCTCCTTGTCGAAATGTCGGCTCTAACAACACCCTGCGTTCATGAATTTTTCAGCATAACGCTATAGTTGCATAGAGAAAAAGAAAAAGAGAAGGAATAATTTGGAGAGGGCGACGAAGGGCTTCTTAGCACTCCCTACGCTATCTCTCCTCCTAATTCTTCCTTGTTTTGTGTGAAGTAACCATAGTTTTATGGTTGCTCAATTGGGAACCACCATGATGTTGACGCTCAGGTGTTGTGACACGTCGCAGTCAGATCTGTTCTGTGAAAGCTGCAAGGTGACAATAAATTTGCATAAAAAGTTGTCATGTGAAAAAACAGTGACAGAAACCAGTTCAGGCTTCATGGAATGAAAACTTGTTAAAAAAAAAAAAAAAGCAAGAATCCGAGGTGACTACATGATTTGAATATTACGAAACATCACCCGTCTCATGTTCCCTTTTGCTTGACCACGTTTTAGTTCGGCAGCTCCATTGGCTGTGTGTGAACAGAGCTCAGATTTCATCAGGGGCTGGGTCCAAGCTAGTTGGTACAGTGACATTTTGAAACCGGTAAGTGCGTGAAGACTGGGACAAGAAAACTGCACATATAGTGCTCTCTCTGTGTGTTGTTTTCTTGTCCCCGTCTTCGTGCACTTACGGGTTTCAAAATGTCAGACTTTATGTTTCCATGTCCTCAGTAGATGAGTAAGAGGGGACGACATGTAGCTAGGAGAAGCATGCACACTTCAGAGTGTGCAAATTCTCTACAAGCTGCATGCTTTGCAATCTAGATATGCATATTTGCGGTAGCAAGGCCTTTGTGTGCAAGTCTGTGACGTACTTTCTTTGCCCCCCCCCCCCTTCCCCCTATGTGTTTCCTTCATATACCTTGTACTATAAAGGCACCACAGTGTTAAGTAAATTTGCTGATATGTGTCAGCCCAATTTTTTTTTCCTTAAAGGGGTCATGAAACGTTTTCCGAAAATTTTCAGCTACGTGCGTATTCAGAATCCTGGCCGTCCATGGAATTCTATACGTCGAATTGTGTCATCGTCCGGGTTCATTTAATAGCTATCAAAGCACAGTTTCGATTCCCCACTCACATTCCCCTCAACTGTACAGCTGACGTCACTGTAAGTCAGCCAATCAAAACTCTCTGTCCTCTACAAAACATGGCGATGCAGCGATGCTTGCTAAGCCATAGTTGAGTGAGGTTCGTAGCATCATACCGTCTCGATTGTGGCGCCATAAAGCCGTCACAAACGTTGTTTCCACTCTGTTAAATTGTGCGGCACTGTCTGACGACGCACACTGTAGGCATAGCGAGGACTAAGCCACCCAAAACACGCCGTAAAACACAACCTAACGCAACCAGCAAGAAAAACACTGGGATGCTGCGCCGAGTGAGCGAAGGCAACACGTGACCGAGCCCAGATGTACTTGAAAGCGGTACCAAGCAGATCACTCGCTGTACTTCCACAATATACACAGCTCAGAGCGCAAAAATTGCTGTGTTATTTTTTCTTTCCTAGGTTACTACAAATCTATCATTTTGGAGCAAAAAGAAACTAAGGCTCTGTTTGTAACTTCGCTTACCGTGATGTTTCACTGACGTCACATGTTAGTGCCTATGGCGGCCGGTAGGGCGGGCCGCATGGTCATTTAGGAGCGTGAGAAAACTGCGATTTCAAACGGGCGTCATTAATTATAGACTTGATATTGCGCCGAGATATTTCGGAATCGGCATGTCTAATCCTTATTGAAGCAGAGAAAGTTACAACTGGGCAGCTTCATTTTTGTTTCACGACCCCTTTAACTGTCTGTTAATTGGTAACCTAGTTCTCACAGCTGCTCAGGCATTTCAAACTGAGCAAGCAAGTTGCATTGATTGACAGTTTTCACTCTGCTTGGCTAGAGAGGATCCTGTCACACAAACAGATTTGCTAAACAAGTCCTGACTCTCTTTTTCTCTGCAGGCTGTCAGCATCAGCAAAGCCGTCAACTCCCAGGAATGTCCAGTGAAAGAGAAGCACGTCAGGAGTATCCTTTTTTTCTTTGTCCTTATTAAATAAAACATATTTTCTTTCCCTTAAGTGGCTTTCATCTCAGCGTTCAGGCATTGCATGCAAAGCAGTCTCAGAGTGGTACCACTGTCCCGACTCGACATTCCATGCTCTGCTCGGATTTTCTTATGTCTGGCCTAGGGGAAATTATGGAACTTTAAACGGACGCTGAAGGCAAATCACGTTTTGTGTTGGAGTGAAAGGTCAATGTTGAGAACTTCTAAAATGTCAATATTGTGCACAGAAATGGTTTAATAATCGAGAAATTTAGGTAAGTGTAGGACACGTTTTGGGCCACTAGTGGGACATTCTGGTACTATAGCCCAATGGCATAGAGCATGCTGCGTACAATTCATCACTAGTATTCTAACTATTCACGATAGAAAGGAACATTGAAGTGAAGTGGAAGACAGAATAAAATGGGACTTGTGCATTTTGTTTCATCCCTAAAAAAACAAAAAAAAAAAAAAAAACTTTTTTATGTTACCCCTGGAAACGACGCAAGTTCTGTTTTCGCTGGGCTGTGCCCTGCTGAACCTAGCGCTGGCTGCCAGGCAAAAGGGTGAACATCGTGAATGGTAAATCGCAAGGCTGTTCTCGGAGGCAGGTGGTTTCCTTTCAAACTAAGCATTTTCTCGGCACGAAACAAGCACTACGAGGTTTCTGGAACACTATTGCAACAATCTACATTGACTTAATATTTGCCTTTTGGTGTCCCTTTAAGTTTTCGCATGACAGGACTCGCAGATGAATCAAAGATTGTTACTTTAAAGGCACATACACAGCATGTGCTCACAAGCCCACATTTGCCAGTGATATAGCAATGGAAACACGGCCTTCAGTTTACCTGATTTGTGAAAATAAGCTCATTTGCTACATTTTGGGTGCTCTGTACTTCGCACTCGTACTACTAAGTGGTGACTTAAGATTGTGTACCACGTGCTTTCAGAGTTTGAACTTGTGTGCTAGTATGCTGTGTTAGCGCTGTTTCATGCTGTGTCATCATCATCATCATCAGCCTGACTACAGCAATTAAAAACGCCATTTAAAGGGGTCATGAAGCACCCCTATGGCTTGTTGAAGAAACACATCCTGCGGAAAGCAGACACGGCTATGAACTTCTCAGCCAAATATTGCATGCGTGCGCTCCACGTAAAGGCAACAAACGGAGCGCGAAGTTGCTGTTTTCTCAGGTGCCCTCTTTTCAAACTGAGGCCGGTTCTCACTCTCGTCGGTGGGCGGGCGTCTGTCATCGGACGTCACGTTTCTGTCATCGGACGTCGCAAAAGATAACTGGCCAATAGCCGACATAAATCGACAGCGATGTACGGATCAGATGTGCTTGTTCCCATCGACACTGTGTATAACAGTTGTTGTAGTTAAACAAACAGGCTGAAATAAGGAAAAGCGTCGTTGCGAGTTTTCAAAAAGATGACTCACTTCCAGTTCAGGCAAACTCGTCTGCTGAACTCAGCGCACCGGCTTACGTTCGAACGAGCGCGCATGGAAGTTTGCTTGGAAGTTGACTACAGCTTACATCTGTGGTTATGCTAACATGTTTTACGACAAAATGTGCCAGATGGACGTTCTGATCCTGGGCAACACATAGCAAACGAATGAATTATCTTCTGTTACGTTGTCGCGAGCACTGAGAGACAGAAATATGCATTTCTAAACGAGGTGGTGAAAAGACAGGCCACCGGAATCGGGTATAAAGTAAAAGCACTGCTGGCTGTCCTTGAAGTGTAGTGCAGTGGGTAGCGTTTTGGCTTCACATTGCAATGAGCGTCGGCAGGCTGGGTTCGAGCCTCGCTGACTCATAATGTTTTTCTTTTACTCAGTTTTTTTTTTTTTGTCGCAGTGCTTGTGTTTTAGGCAGAATTACCATCTGGCCCTTACCAGAAATTTCAAAAGCAATTTAAAAGCCTGATTTTGGCCCAAAACGGGCGTGTCGCGCGCCAGCGCCAAGCGTGCGTCGTGCAGTGTGCCAGCCTCCCAGTACCCTGCGCCACACTGGTCAAATAATTATGTATGGCACACCACTGTGTCTTCCAATAGGATAGCGTGTAATCAGCGCATGCATAGTGGCACATGCGCCCGTGAGGAAACGTGAGCGTATCTGCCGATTTATGCGATGCTGATGCTGGGGATGCTACACCAGTGGCACCTGCCACGAGGAATCCGCCGCCGCAGAATCAGACACAGAAAGCCTGCAATGTAGCCACCTATATTGCCAACATATGGTAAAAGCGAGAGATTAAGCTCAGCCTGCCCTTCGAGTTCATTTTGTAGGTGAGCTAACAAAAATCCAGGCGATTCCCAGTCATACCTCACTATTTATTTCCTAGTAAACCAAGGAAAACTTGATAGATTTCGGGGTACCTTCTCGTGAAATGTCTTCCTTGATGACTTTCCTATAGGAAGGTCATCAAGGAAGACGTTATAGTCAGCTTAAGAAGTTTACAGCACTACAGGTGGCATTGTTTCAAACTGAAGAAAAGAAACGCTGGCCCGCCAACAGCAAACGAGTGGTCGCGCGCTCGCTTCCAGGACAAAACGGCGGCTTGCGATTACTTCAGCGGCGCGCGCTCGAAGCGCCATCCAGTTCTTCCCAGTGGAGACACCGCGCCAGACCGCTCAGCTACAGCAGCAAGAGTGCAGTGAGAAGCAGCCGACCGGAAGTATGAGTTGCCAGCAGCAGCCATCAGCACGGCCATGTTACGCGGAAAGGAAACCACACAACATTGAAGCGAGGTGACGTAATGCACTGGGCGGGGCGCCGCGAACGCCGCTGCCTTCTCCTGCGGAATGAAGCGAGTTGAGGGGGAAAAATATTGCGATTGCTGTATCTCCGGTCCTACAGTAGCTTTCTGAAAAAAATTTTCTGCTATGTATTTCTGGGAGGCGTCCGACTCATTCCACGGGCTTTTTCACGCCAAGCCCGAGGGTTGATTCATGACCCCTTTAAAAGGGAGAGTAATTTTATCCAGGGTGTCCACTACAAGCTACCATAAATAATTCATTATGTAACTGCGCGAAAACGGACGGTGACACAAAAGAAGAGAAGGCACAAACAGGCACAAACTGCGCCTGTTTGTGCCTTCTCTTCTTTTGTGTCACCGTCCGTTTTTGCGCAGTTACATAATGAATCATTACCAACTGGCCCAACTTACCACTCTTCTACCATAAATAAACATCACGGTGGAAAGGCACAGCATCCGCTCTATTGTGACTCTTAATAGCATCTACACTATCTTCCTTTCTGCTGACATAAACAAAACGTTGTCTTGAAAACGTGTATGTAATCTGTGGGAGCGTTGTGCCGCTTTTCGTCAGTCGAGAAGAGAAAGTTTATTTTAGAAAGGATACCGTCCATCTCCATGCTCTGTTTTAAACAATGTGTCAAAACTAAGTCTTTTCTTTTTGGAGGCTGTCCAAAACTGCATGTGTATGGTTCTGACATGTTACAACAATGGTTATTGCAGACACCACACCATGCATTTCGATGGTTTCTTTGATAAGCAGCGCTCGTTGACGTTGCATTTTTAAAAAAACTCTCCACCGATTTCAATGAGTATTTTCAAAGAACTCCAGATCCATGCAAAGAGTCTTTCTG
Source organism: Rhipicephalus appendiculatus (assembly GCA_030522465.1). Taxonomy (NCBI): domain Eukaryota; kingdom Metazoa; phylum Arthropoda; class Arachnida; order Ixodida; family Ixodidae; genus Rhipicephalus; species Rhipicephalus appendiculatus. The sequence goes on along the minus strand of JALIZH010008641.1, from coordinate 147,672 downwards.
GAAATAATATCTTAGAGCAGATTCTGCAGCATTTGTCGATGTTATCCTTGCCATGTGAAACCTTCTTTTCTTGCTTTTATCATTCGCTGTTAGGAGAGGGAGTGTACAACAAAACAAATCATAGCACATGAGCAGCGAACTGTTTACTTAAACTGATTACTAGTCGGCGTAATTACACCCTTTTATGGTATTGCTTCTGTATAATATTAATAAGTTTCTAGCTTGTCTGGGTGCTCAAGGCCCTTTAAGTGAAGAGAATGCTGTGGTTGAGCTCTACTATGCTTTGCTGCTGTGTCCAACCATAGGCAGGGCATTTGAAAAGGTAAACTTTGGTTTTAAAATCCTTTTAGTGTGAGTCGTTTCATCAGCATGCCACTGGGAAATACGTACTGCGGACAGCTGCGCTACTTGGTGTTTCAACACTTCATGCATTTCGAGCGCCGAAAGGGAGATAAGGAGAGCTATATGACAATTTCTGCAAGAACTGCTCTTTCTAGTATATTGGGCCCGTTCCTGCTGTCAAGACGTTCGACTCGTTATTTCATCTTTCTTCTCTCATTTTCTGTTTTTCCCGATGTCCCATTAAGTGTTGAAAATGCTTAAAATGCAATTGGTAGAGTCGTCATTTGTGGCTTTGCCGTTTCACTGCGTTCGGTTGTTCTTCCTGAACGTGACAATGCCCCAGGCCTGATAATCGGCACATTCCACGAGAAAGGTGCCCACACCTTCTGGAGCCTGGTGATGAAGCTCCCCCTTCAGGAGAATCCCCATCGTCTGCTGGAAGTGCTGCCACGTGGTGCACAAGCTGCTCCGCGAGGGATACCACCGGGTGGGTCATGCACGCCTTAGGCTTTTCAACTTTGTTTTTTGCTGGTTCACTTGACACGGTTTTGTTCTTTTGGAAACATTGCAGCATGGAGCGAAAAAAAAGCAAGGTTTCCTTACAAACTGCGTAAATTTTGATAAAGACCTGGGGGTTTCTCAGTGAAATGAAAGGTCCTCTTTTCTTTATATAGATGTATAAAGGAATAGGTTAGAGACTACTTCTAAATCAGTGGTATATTGGAGTATTATGTATCGATATATGTATCCAAATGCACAAAATTACACGGCATAAAACTGTGAATGAAAGGACCTGCAATACTAATTGAGGTACTTCTTGCACTTTACGTGCTGCCAACATAAGTTTTTATGTTCGGTGCAGTATTGTTTTGCTAGAGTGATGGCTACTGTCTCCAAGGTTTTAAGTAAACACCTTACAGTATCCAATCACTCTTTTTTTCCCATGGCACATATAAGAGCCTTCTTCAGGCAAGATGAAGTTAACTTGAGCCAGCTTAGTTTGCTATTGCAAGTAAAAAAAAAATCACAAATGGCCAGTTAATTTGTCATGGAAGAAATATAGGTTACTTTGGAAAGAAAAACATTGCGCAGTGGGCTCTTGTTGGATTTGAAGAGCTCTTAGCAAACTGCATTACATGCGCATTGTTGATTTGAGGCAGAAAGTTCTGCTTCCCTTTATAGTTCAAGGCAGTGCACAGTCACTTGTGTGACAAGTGTAGATTTCTGAGAAAGGGTCAACATGACTCGTGCTCTGGCAGAACAATGTCACGTGCTGAATGAATGTCGCTCATTTCAGACTGTTACCCCCCCTGTTCCCTTATTTACAGTAAAAACTGTTATAAGGTTACAAGAACAGTGCCGTAGTTGTCTGCCACCGGTGTCTGTGACGGCTATCGTGCGAAACAAGAAAAAGTGAAATGAGAAAAAAAAAATATCCAGGATTGGAAAGGATTTGAACCATGGCCCTCTGTGTGGCAGTTGAGTATTGTACCTCAGAGCCATGCTGGTGCTTGAAACTCCTTTGCAAGCAGACCCGATACAGGCATCTATCGGGGCAAAGAATCGCGTTAACCTATGTAATATGGTGTCGCAGAAGAGTAAAATAACTCGTTGTCACACGATGTTAATTGCGCAATGAGTGTGTGGTTCAAAGCTTCCCAGCCACTACAAAGTGCTCAGCCATAATTCTTCATCGTCATCATCCACATGCAGCCGCAACAGAGTGCACATAATGCCTTACAGATGCGTAGGTGGTACCTCGCTTATCCGCAGAAAGACGGAATAATGGCATTGTGGGGGCTTCCCTACTTCACAAAAATGATTGTATAAGGCATAGTGGATACCTTGCATGTTTACTTGTGTTAGGAGCCCCAAGAGAGTTTAGAACGGGCTCTAAAGGCTGCTCTTCCAGCTTTTGCTGTGCCTGTGCTGCGCATTCCGCACAGGCCTGGCGTTTTTTTTTCTCTCTTTACTGCTTCCTCTTGGGCTCTGTTCATGTGCTAATCATATGTCAGGCATTTACAGTGCGGTCAGCAGACATCTGTTTTCCTTGGCAGTTTATCGTCAGAGTATCCTGTTACAACATTTGCAATTTTATTGAGCTGCACATTCAAGATGTTGAACAAATAAAGATGCCAGGCATCGAAAAGTCTAGGTTGTTGAAATAGAAATCTTTATTATCTTTTCTCATGGAGTACAAATTTCTTTGGGGCATTTAGTTCCACAGTCTTAAGTTTATTGACTCATCTGCGGCAGTTTGGGCTCAGAAGTGGAGATTATCTCGGCAACAAAAAGTGGTGGCAATATCTTTCCTTGTACTTGCGAGATTTAATGCAACTCAAGCTTGCTTTAACAATCACAGGCAACACGTTTCATGGCTGTTTTTCACAGAGATAATACTAGCTTGAACTTTTTTCCTTGTGCTGTAAACTAAATTGATCACACAGCACAACCTCTAGACAACATTTCAACATGAGCAAGCTTTTGTTGTAGTCAAACACTCCATTTATTGGATTGCTTGTGTGTACATTCAGTGCTCAATTGTACGGAGCATTGTGACTGCATTTCGGCTCTGTCTCGGAAGGTATGCATTATTTTACTTTGTGCATCTTAATTTAGTGAATGTGGGCTACCTCTCTTGCTTACTGCAGGCAATTCCCGACTCCCTCCGCTATCGCCAGACATTCCTGGAGTACGGCAAACTTTGGGTGAGTCCGTGCACCTTTGTCTCCAGAAGCTATTAATTGATTTTTTTATATGTTAGCCTTAAGAGGGCAAAGTGACACAAAAGTGTTTTTGTGTTTTTTGGCTGGCCTACCATATTTGCTCCTTAATATCAGCATGGTCGGGACGTTCTGGCTGTCAAAGTAAATGAAGCTAATTAAAAGTAGTGTTGAGGCATTTTTTTTTTTCGTCACATTTACCGCTGCATCACCGTAGTGTATTTAAAAAAAAATTGAGTGTAATAACAAAATAAACAAGCTGATGTTGACTGCAAGAAAGTGCCAATGCATGCCCATTTTTCATGGTATGTTACAGGTCATTTGGAGAACTCCTAATAGTGTGGATTCAAGGTCATCACTGCGTGTCAGCATTCGCATGACGATGTTTTATGGAAACTGTTGCAAAAGAATATACAGTAAAACCTCGGTGACACGATCACGGCTCGTACGAATTTCAGGGTGATACGAATTTTTCGGTGGTCCTGACCAATGGCCCATTAGCCGGCAGTGTAATGGAGTATGGTTGTTGCGAACCAATTTTCACCCCGCGACATTTTACACGAACGTACGCTCCGCACAGGTACGAACAGGGGCTGATTGCCCTGTCGCGGAAGACACGGCAATCATGTGCGGGTACGGGAATTCAAGCACGCGCATGCACGCCGCGCCGCCACTTTGTCAGATTGGGCCATCAGTGGCGCGTTGTAGCCTCCGAGATATTGCGTGTGAATATTGTGCACCTTAGTGCACCTTCATGTGCCTCCGCGTTTACATTACAAATGGCGGTGGCATCACGCACTCTTTTTTTTTTTTGCTTTTTTTTTTTTTCAACGCATTGATGCGTGCTGCTGCTGTACCCAAAGGCAGCGTCGTTGTACTGTGTTTACACGAGCCTTTCTTGTTGATGCAAGCCATGTCCTCGCAGTCAGGCATCCTATGAAAGGTGGACGAGGGCCAAAAAAGGAAGCGGCCAATCTTAGCGAAGGAGCGAGGCCTTGCAATGTAACTTGCACGATTGTTGGGGATGCGTGCACCTGCAAAATCTCCGATTTGCACTGTAGACTCCCTAATTTTGAGCAAACCTCGAGATTGTGTGAGCATGGCCGTAAATCTCTGGAAAAAACATTTCCTCAACAACCCCGCTATAAGAAAACAATAACAAAAGGATAGCATTTCTAAAATTTTCTGGCCTAGGCCCAGGCCACGAATTTGTTGGTGTTCTTAAAGGGGCCATGACACCCAATTTTCGACCATAATCTGTGTTATGTAGGTTGATCCTTGTACGTTCACAGACAAGCTGGCGAAATTTTAGCATTTGGTCGTGCCGTTAATTTATAATTGAATATTTTTATAAACAAGCGAGCGACCTGAGAGTCGGGCAACACTGGCACGCTCGCTAGCCGTGACGTAACGAGTAGCTTGCTGTGCGAGCGTCTGCATGGTCTGCATTTCGTGTTCCAAGTTCAGCTGCACGTGCAAACGAGCTATTTCTGCTTTTCTCAACTTGCCTCTGGAACTAAATGACTTGCAGCGGTTGAAACAGCAACAGAGAAACACTCGCAGTGAACACACTGACTGCGTGTGGCACGTAGCAGACGACGTCACTGCTCCTCGCAGTTAGTGACGTCACGCACGCCATGGCAAAATGGCGGTCGCCGGCGGTGGGCGGAGTTTACAGCCGACGACTTCCCCGGCTTATTTTGGACTGAAATAATCTTTTACAGTCCAGTTTTCGCACGTGTACAAGCATATTTGACCCTCTACCTTCGTTTTTCGCCAAAAACCGCAAATTGTTGGGTGACCATGTCATGGCCCCTTTAATAAAGTTGTTACCACCGCCATCATCGCAGAGTGCTCCTTAAGTCACTTTCACTGCAGTACTTTGTTGTCGTGCGGAAAAGCGTACTATAGTTAGGGAAGGGGCTGCTAGCTGTCACAGGTCATAACAAACCTGGTTCTTAATTACGCATGCGCGCATGCACTGTACATTTACAAGTACAAGTGTTGCCTTTGCCATCTAAAAACTTTACTGGCAATCATTTAGCACTGTTTATGACGTTGCTGCGCCTCTGAGAAACGATATATGAAAACGTGCACCAGCTTTCTTTTGTCTCATACTAATCTTCCATGTATTCTGGTGATACGAATTTCGGATGATATGAATATTTTGGTGACCCCATGAGATTCGTATCACCGAGGTTTTACTGTATATACAGTAGGTGTTCACTTAATGGAAATCTCTTAAACAGAAATGCTGCTTAATTGGAACAACTACCTCTAATATGATTGGTTTCGTACTTGAATTCTGCACCTCTGTTCATCTCTCTGTAAATGGCACTCCTGTTAAACAAAACGTATTTTCTCGGCCCCTTCAGGTCTCGTTTAATTAGAGTCTATTGTATATCCGTAGTAAACTAACCTTGGGTTGATACATTGTAACCAATGACTTCAGCGTAAAGACTACATATGCTGCAGATATCAGTAATAGGCACGTTCCTTAGCCACCATGGTGAAGCTCGCAGTGAAAGCAAAAAGTTAATTTAATGTTAAAAGTTGTCGAATGACAAGACAACAGGTTTGACATTGCATAAAAGTGTTGCAGTGCCACGGTATAAGAAATTTCCTAGTGTATTCATCTTCTTGGTTTGCACATTTCCACGCATGGTTTTTGTGCATGTATGCGCATGCTAGTGGTGCATTGCAATTTTTGTTCTTTTTTTTTTATTGAGTTTTCACATAAAAAATATTTGGAGTAGCTGGCATATAAAACCTCGATACAGCTTTGTGCGCTGACTGACTCCAAAGTGTCTTGTTCTGAGAGCCCTAGCCCTCGATAAACATTCCAGATATGCATTTCTGTACATTTTCTTATGTCTTGCATGTTTTTCAAACTGACCTCATGTTTTGTGTGGCAAATGGTCCATGTAGTAGAGCCTTTTAATATTGTTCATGCCTGTGTTGCTTCCTGAACCTCTCTAGAGCGGAAAGATTGATCGCTTTGGTAAGACGCAAGTAAGGCCTAGCTTTTTGCTTCTTAGATCATGTGCACTTTGTGTTTACTTTGAATTAGCTGTTAAGTAGCAGTCTTAATATTTTGGGGCTTTTACACACTTCCTTGTACTTAATATACCAGGTGTTTCGTTTTTATTTTGGACTGCACAAAAGTTAAAAAATTGCCTTGTGGCATACAGCACAATTCCAATACTTGAACTGGACTGCTTGAAAAGGCCGGCATTACTTGTGCAATAAGTCGACACTGATAATTTAACTATTAACAAAATTTCACTAATTCAGATTTCACTAACTACAGTATGTTTACATTATGGCACAAATTGATTTCAGTTTACAAATTCCTGCTGTGAATTAGGTGAATTAGTATAGAAAGTTAACCATGTAACAAATTCTGAAAAATGTACTGTCAAGCTTGCAGTAAATATGTAACGCTGCTCAAATTCCTATTTTTCATGAACAAAACATCGTTTCACGTTTTAATTACAGAAATAACTGGAATGCCAGTGTATTTTGTTTGCACATTTGGAATATTTAAAGACTGGAAGAGTCATGAGAACTTGTTACGAGTGGATGCGCTTTGCGGAACTGACTGGTGGCACTTAGCAAATTGCAGTGCATGCTGTAAAGTACTGTTGGTTGAAAATCTTGCGGAAATTTAGCTGATTAGTTGATTGCACATTTTGAGTTCTCATGCAAGTGATGTTTTCCTCTTTAAAGGGGCACAAAAGAGAAAAACGATTTTTACAATACTGGTAAATTACTCTTTTCACAATTCCAAAATCACTGCGCTTGCCACGGAAAAGAAAGACTCTTGTTAAGAGAGAAAACACACAAAAAGAAAATGCGGGTGGCGGCCCCACCTTGAAATGACTGCACCAAACGCCGCGACATCATGAATTATGACGGCACCAAACGCCGCGACATCATGAATTATGACGGCGTCTGCTAGGTCCTACACGTAGTTCCTAATCGGTAAAAATGAATGACGTCGTTTGAGGGAGGACATGGACTTAGCATGTGAAGCTTCAGGAAATTTCATGGAGCCAATGTCTCCACAATACAAAGAATAGACTGAAATCCGTGAGTTCATGCACTGAGATTTCAGCGCGAGATTTAAAAATGACACTTTGGCCTTAATTTTTTCCCCTATCGATAAACCTGTGATCGTGAAATTAATGACATTAGAGTTGTCAGAGTAGAATCTACAGATCTAAACCAATTGATTGGTTCGTTTTAGTGTCCTTTCAAGTAATCCAGCTCAACATTTGGAATCGGTCTACCTAATTTACCGATAAAGCACCCCTCCTCTCTTTTTTGGGAGATTTGAAATATGCGCCAATGACCAAGCAAGTGCCCCCCACTTCCCTCCTGTTTTTATTTGCCTGATGAGGGCAAACAAAAACAGTAACGTATCCATATTCAATAAAGCATTTCATTAGAAACGCGGGTGTGCATTCTTTATTCTTAGCAGCTCTTTCACCGCCATGTTGGATTTTGATCCACGACTGAACAAGCCCCCCCCCCCCTTCCCCCCCCCCCCCCCAAAAAAAAAAAATGTTGTCGGATTATCTTTTACCATAGAGGGAATGCTTGCTCAGGATTTTACGCTATGTGTCACAAGTTACTTTCTAAATATTTTTTATTCCCTAAAACGCTATGAAGTGATGTGTTGTGCCTTTTCCTAAGGTTCCTACCATACTTTTGTCAGATGTGTGCTACCACTTCTTGTAACTGTATTTTTTAAGATAAACCTTTTTGCTTGTGCTTGTTTAATCTTTTCAGTGCAAAGACCACATTCGTTTTTCTTAATTTTCTTAGGTTTCCTTTCTTACCAATGTCAGACAGAATCGCAGCATGCGTTTTATCGTGTCTAAATTCTGTTCCAGGGCCTACTCAAAGAAGGCTATGGAAAGCTGATCCAGTGCTACTGTCGCCTCATTGTAGCCAAGCTCAATTTTCACTACAGGGTGAGCAATTCTCTCATGTGATTTAAACGTGCAGTATGTACAGACATTACACTGTTACAGAGCACTCTTTGTGTGTCGGTATTGTTTCCCAGTGTATTTCATGATATGCATTCAAAGAGTGCCTAAATGGGAGTGCCTAAATGTCTATTTGTCAAAATTAATTTGCATTGTATTGCAAAAAAAAAGTCTGCATTTTACTAGGATAGAGGTTCTGACGCTTCACACATTTCTGTAGTAATAGCAGTAGTATAATAGTAGTAGTAGTAGTAGTAGTAGTAGTAGTAGTAGTAGTAGTAGAAGTTGATGTTGTTGGTTTAAATGGAGCACTGTAAGCTTGTTAATTTGACACCGTTAATTCAGAAAATCGGATAATTCGAATGTGTTCTCCAGTCCCGGCCACCATATGCATTGTTCAGTGGCATCAAACTTGTTAATTTGGTCATACTTGGCTGCAACCGGGTTAATTTGAACATTTCTTGGAGCCCGCCAAGCACGAAGCGCTGCAGATGTGGGACGCGAAAAGGGCGTTCACGGACAACTGAACCAAAGCGGTGCAGTCTGCATCGCCGTTGTCATCAGCGTGAACCGTATGGTAACTATGTTTCGGGTTAGCACATTTCAGGTTAGCACATTTTGGGGGTAGCACATTTCGGGTTAGTTAGCACAGCGAGGTCTTGAGCCAGAGCCACATTGTGAACAAAGTCGCGAGTGGCAAAAATTGCAGCTTCTACACCGCTCTTACGCAAATTAAGTACAGGATTTACATATGCGTCAAGAAAATGAAAGTGTATTGATGAGATAGACATTTGTTCAGTGTTTTCTTGATACTTTCAATAATTCGGAATGCGGTTAATTTGGACATCATTTCACGTGAAATCCGAATTAGTGAGCTTTAAGACGGCAAGTTGGGCAAGTTGGTTGGGATTCATCTTGAACTTGGTTAACAGCGCAACACTAGAGACACGGACACAAGGAAGGAGGAAACGAACAACACGGCGCCGTGTTGTTCGTTTCTTCCTTCCTTGTGTCCGTGTCTCTAGTGTTGCACTGTTAACCAAGTTAACGAGCTTTTACTGTAAGCCCAAAATTTTTCATGTGCATACAAGCATCACAGGGCAAAGATCAAGTAAGGCATCCAAACATGCATGCACGTGTAAAGTACTAGACAAGTTATAAACACTAACACTAACTATCAACTGAAAGGTTACACAGCTGCGAAAAAGAATGAAGAAACGCGTCTTATGGTTGTGGCTTGGCATATCTATAGTAGTAGTAGAATTTCGTGCAAGAGTGAACCTTCCATTACCCTTTATAAAGAAAAAATTTCATGCCTAAACAGTTATCTTTTGCATAGAGCCACATGTGGGCCAGATGGACGGCTGGTTCTACCATTTTTGAGCTTGCAGGAATAGCTCTTGTACTTACATTCTTTTCCACCACAATGCAACCTTTCAGTTGATAGTCACCGTATGTGCTGTCTGGTTTTCTTCTCTTGCATCTATGTTTGCATGCCTTGACTTCATTCATGAAGTATTGATTCATGAATCCATGTAGCTCAACTTTTTGTCGCTTCATTGTGTAGTTACATGAGGGCATGAGCAGCAGGGATTTCTGGTAGCTAAATTTTAGTTGGATGCACTTCAAGTAGTCAGGGCAATAGCTGAGACCATGAGGGTGGAAACGACAGGCCTGTCTTGATCATCTATATCTCCACCCGACCTTGCATATTGTGTTCGTTATGTGTGGTATTATGTCATCTGCGCCTAATTTGTGTGCATGAAAATAAACAAGCTCTTAAGCTGGACTAATCTGAGGTCTCGAGTACATAAAATCTTAAAATGTCAGGAGTATTTAGATGTCCATACAAGATTTCAGGAACATTTTACATTATATTGATAATAGTATAGCTAATTTCAGACTGAGCGGACACGATGGTTTTCTTCAGTTCCTCTGAGGCTTTCCTAAGAATTCCATTTTTATTGCCCCGTCAGTATATTATAACTGTGGCACTGCAATGTTGCATTGTCGCGTCACTCATGATGAAATTTATGCTCTATTTCATTCTGTGTTGTGAAGTTTTCTTGCAGTGTGCCTGTAAGTTCTCTCTTTAATCATTTACAACATTTGCTTGTGTTCCAAGCAAAACCTGGTTATTCACCTGCCTAGTGCAAAAGTCGAGCATGAAGTACATGTCGATCTGTCCTTTTTCATTCTCTTCTTCCACTCAGAATCCCAAGTTTCCTGGCAACTTAACAGTAACAGACGAAGCCTTGGACGACATAGGTGAAGGGGACGTCAACGTTTTGTGAGTTACCTTTTCATGCACTATGCACATTGGGATTTTGTGCTGCTTTTATCACTTTTTAAAAATTTTGTCTGGGTTAGATATTTGTCACAAGTATTCCTAGGATCATCTTCAGAAACTGCACTGTGCATTCACTGTTATGCAAAGTATGCAAGCACTGTTGACCCAGTAGGAATGCCTTTTATTCAGTAGTCTTTGTGGTCTTTCACACTTGCTGCCTACTAAGATGCAGATGTTAATGCAATTGCTGCCTTGTCAAACAATTTTTTTTTATTCATGTCTTAATGTTCCAAATTAAGCAGGCCTTATTCATATCACCATGGTGTCTCCAGAAAGTCATTGCACATGGTTCGATTCTTGTACAAATGGCTGGTTCTTTGTACAAATGGCTGGTTCTCCCATTATCGAGAGTAGATGTAAGCATGAAATGTTTTTCGACAACACAGACTGGTTGGATATCATACTAGTCACAACCTTGTTTATGTTGGCGAGGGTGCACCCTGCCAAACTGTGCACTCGTCCATATGGATGCCATTGTTTGCTGTCTCCGTGTGAAATAAATCTTGGGCTCTGCCTAGTGTATGCAGTCACGTTGTGATACCATGCTGATGCACCGCACACAGCGTGCTAGGCTTGTGCGAATATTTGAGCACATCGAATATTCGAACGAATATTACAGTATTTGAATTCGCGTCGATTGGAATTTAAATTATTGGATATTACTCCCCCTGTAAAGGTGGTTTCACTGCAGTGGAGGGGTGCTGTACCGTGAATACACCTTTGCAGGGAAAATCCGCACTGCCGCGGAGCCTTACTTCAAGGTTTAGTGAACATATTACCCTTCACATTGATTCTTCCTTTTTTACGTTTAAAAGCTTTTGTTATACGGGATTATATGCTGTAAGTATAGTGAATTCTAAAACCTAACATTTACAGGTTATCTCCTGCATTCTACCGAAAGTCAAATCCTGCTACTATTCAAAGTTGCTTCCATTTCCTTTGAACCAGAAAGAATGACGTTTGCACATGCCTTGTTTCAATTTTAAAAAAAAGTTTGCGCAGGTTAGTGGGGATCATGACAAATATTCTCATTTTGCTTTATTACAGTCGAACCCCTTTATAAGTGACACTGATGTAACAGACAATTTGTATAAGAGACACCAGTGTGCCTACATTAAAATAGGGGTTGATAAGAAAATGCATGCATGGTACCCTGCTAATAAGAGACACCTCATATAAAAGACAAGAATTGCTGCCCGGTGCAGGTCTCTTATAAAGGGGTTCAACTGTATATGTGATATATATACTATTAGAATTTGATTCGAAGGTTATTCGAACCAAATCACTATTTCGCTCGGAATTTGCTTGCGAATCTAAAATTTACTATTCACACAAGCCTACAGCAAGGTGATGACCCTACTGACACAGTAGGGTCCCAGGCAAGAAAAATGCTGTCAACTATCACAGGACCTTAGATGGATGTAGTATGATGGATTGGGCTTGTTTGCCGACTTCTAAGGTTGCTTGGATAACAGTAGAAATGCTGGACTCACGACAAATGTACAACAAGCACAATGCTTGTCGTTATTGTGTGTTACTTTGGCCTGTGTTCGGCACTTGCATTATTACCCAAGCACCATTAGAATGAAGTACAATATCAAAAAGTTTACCCAAGCAAGCTACAGAGCCAGTTCTGGTGTCAAACATTTGGGATTTTTGGGGATGAGAGAGAGATTTTTGCAATGAATCCTTAAAATCTACTGATGATTACGATTAGCAATAATATGACTGTCTTTCTTTGTTTTTCTACCAGCTTCCAACTGACATGCGAGATGTTTGACTACATGGATGAGATCCTGGCTCTTCAGCAGGCAGGTCTGTCAGAATGTTTCGTCATTCACATTGCCTAGTTCATATTGGTGTAACAATGTTTGGACATCTGTAGCCATAACTGTGATTGGACGTGTCATACACAAACATGCGTTTTCCCGAGAACACAAGAAGATTTGCTTTGTGCAGGAGGTCGAATGAGGAATGGTAGTGAGAATTTATGAATCTAGTGACAAGGGCATCCCCTGGCAAAAATACCTCTTGAACAGAGGTGTCCATAGACGGGCTCGGCGCTTTGACGAAGTCTGGAGCACAGAAGATGTGCTAGGGCACACTGCCAGGCTAGTTGGTTAGGATTCTTAACTTTCACAGAGTAGTGTAACTGAGCAGGGACTGAGAAGATGCATGCACAGTGCTAACTTGCAACTCTTACGTTTTATTTACGTTCACGTGTGCTGTTTAGGCAGTGACCAACAGATCGATAATAACACCAAGGAGAAAACATATAAAGATGCGGTACAGAACCCTCCCACATGTGTCATCCCTTTAATCACGCCACTATCTAGGGTTATATTTTTTGTCAAGAGGTGTGGGCTGTAGCTGCGAACCACGAGGTGATAGGCCTGTGCTTTTGTTCACTTCTGCTCACTCAAAATTGGTAAAGGAAGCTGCGACAAAACGTAAAATATGTCACATTCACTTTTTTAATGGTGGTTTCTGGGATAGGGACTTAACGAACGATATGGGCCATTGTAAAGCTGCAGCCAGAGAATGGTCAAAGCTGACATGAGTGTAACTTTGACATGCAGCTTCTGTAAGCCACCCTCTTTGTAGTATGGTGAGTTTACCAGTGGGCTTACCAGGTGTGTCAGAGTTTGCTTTCTTCTGTCCTAAAGCTGGCTGGCCACATGTGTATGCAGGAAACACTTGTCAAAGGATATCCATCGATACATAGTTGCTGTTTGTTTTGTTATAAATTACTACTGTAGTTTTGTTATAAATTACTACTGTAGTCCAACTGTGTGCACATCTAGATGAAGGTTGCAAAGGGGACTGTCTAGCATATGTGCCTTGTGGATGTTTCTTGGTGATGCGAAGCCGCTGTTTCCTCTACGTTGCATCTGTGCTCCCTCTGCCCATGCAGTGTTTGGTTCCCTGGACATGGCGCGCTCCAACTCCATGACCAACTCGGGCCAGTGCCGTTTGGCGCCCCTGATCCCCTGCATCCAGGACTCGAGCCAGCTGTATGACTACACCGTCAAGGTCCTCTTCAAGCTGCACGCCGGTATGTGTCAACATGGGAAAAAGAAAAACCTTTTTATTGATTTATTCATTCATTCACTCTGCATTGCCACCTGGTGTTGCGGTTGTGAATAGAAATGAAACTGCTTTGTGGCACGCAGTGGTCCCACTCTTGCGCCAAATGCGCCAAACTGCGCCAAACGAGATTTGCTGCGCCATTCTGATAAAAAAAGCACAATGTTGCGCCAAAATGCGCCAAAACGTTGCCTCCGAGACTGCTCGGGCGGCCCGATCTTTGAGGTCATGGCCGAAATTAGTGACAGCGCGTAATGCGTGCGGCAGTAGTGGCCTGCAAACGGGCGTGACATGTTTGACGAAGCAGCTTAATAAATTGTGATCGCCGTAAACGAAATTTGAATTTGCTTCTCGAGACGTTTTCAAACCGCGCGGCCCGTGTGCCTGCTCTCCGTAGTGTGCTGGCGGTCCGTCATGCGCGCCCATGAAGGAGAGAAGAGCTCAGGAAGGAGCACGCGTTGCGTCCACAAGCCAGCCTCCTCTGAAATACCTCCACGCACGCAGCAGCTACGGGATCGCTTTAATGTGAAAATTCTGTTGTCATCTAGTGGCTAAGTACGGCACGAAGGCCCTTGCTATTGTGCTCTTTTTTCTTAGCAATGTGAGTTGTGGCGGCCAGGGACTCGATTAGTCTTTAAAATCTTGGAAAAGCAAAATCGACGAGGACTACGAAGGAACACAGGTACACAGGACAGGTGCAAACTCGCAACTAAGCTTTATTCAGAAGTCTCCCTAGATATATACACTGCCGAGTAGCACACGCAGGCGCAATGCACATCACAATCTACACCGCTAATCAGGATCGGTAGAGCAACAAATATCCATATCACAACCAGGTTTCCAAAAACAGTTTTTCCTTACTGCGCAGCACAACAGACGTGTCACTGATACAAACACCTTCTTTCTTTTTTATGCGATAGGCCTCCATTAGTTCTCTCGCCAGCGCATTTCCACTCCTGCCCAGAATTCAAATGCTAGGAAGCACTGGTTTGCATGCACAGGTCCTACAATGCATAGGCAGATGAAACGTCAAATTATTTTTGACATATCGCTCATGTTCCTGCGCTCTATCATTGACACAATGACCGGTCTGTCCGATATAAACCCTTCCGCAAGTGAGCTGGATTTCGTACTCAACGCCCACGGCGCATGTGACGTAGGGTCGTACATGCTTTTTTCCGCACGCCGATTTTTTAAGTGGTGCCGAGATGCGAGGGCATAGCCCAGCCAGTTTCTGTGGCACGGAAAAAACTATAGGTACATTGTACCTATTAGCCACATTTTTTAAATTGTGTGCCACTTTGTGCACATACGGCACCACTTCCGGCCTTTTTTCTGCACGAGCAGAGACAGGCCTCTTCTTGCCCTTCAATTTCTGAAGGACGGTTTCGGACACAGCAATCAAGTTCGAGCAGGGGAACCCAGCTGCCTGTAAGCACCCAATCTGGCCATTAAAACTATCCTGAGCCAAGGGAACGCAGGACTTTGTCAGCACTGATTCAAGGCATTGTGAGGCAATAGCTCGTTTTACAACCTTACTGTGAGCAGAATCATTTTGCGCTTCCAAGTTTTTAAAGATTATGAACCAACTAGCCCAGCAACGCATTCTTTTAAGGGCTCATTTAGGCTGGCCTGGCTCAGAACAACATCAGTGACATTAAGTCTGGCCAGGTCCGACTGGCTGTCTAGAAATGTTCCTAGAAGAGAACTACCACGGTGAACTGAAGTTGTGCAGAATGTGCCGGGACACGGTTGTGCATGGTGTCGTTCACCAATTTAGCGTCACCAACGGTTTCAAGTCCCAACAACCCTGCATTGCTACCGCGACTCAAAAAGGTAGAAGAGTGAATGGTGTCGTCGAGGATACCATTTATGAACATCCGACGGCTCACCCAAGGCTAGGGGTATGTGGGATACGGTGACGGGTCATCAGCCAAGTTCAAACCTAGCACCAGCCAAAAAATGCCATTGGATCGACCATCTTTGGTGTTTCAAGTCTTGTGTGGCCAGTGCAAGCTTTTTTCACTTTTTTTTTTTTGCATTTATCTCAATTATTCGTTCATGTACAACACTCATTTTTTGCTCCCAAGCAACGACGCTGATGTCAACACCGGAATTTCACCGACATGGGCTCTTTAATGCTTTTGCACTAATTAAGAGTATCATCATCACCACTATCATCTTAGCTATCTTAGTCCTATTTGTCAATAATAATTTTTTGGCTTGTACTTGCCCAAAGTAGATGTTTCTGCACTATATTGTGCCCAGTGGTGCCACTCACGAACTGAGATTTGGAGCAATTTTTGGAGCAGGAAAATTTTAGTTTTGGAGCAGTTTTGGAGCACCTAAATATAAATTTCGGAGCACTTTGGAGCAACTGCATGCAAACTGCTAACGACTTTAAGAGATTTCGAAGACTTAGATTGACAAACATCATTCCAAATAATACTAGCATGCTCTAAAGCAATACTGCTATGCCTCTAAATACGAAAGGTGATAACTGAATTTGTATGTGTTTAGTTGAAATGAGAACAACCAACCTGGTCACAAATGGCCTGCACTTTTATTTCAAAAAATACAGTTGAGGAGCTGCTGAGACCATGGCCTCTCACATCTTTTGAAATTTTAACTTCACAGCTGCTAGCTTCGCCATATTTTCAGACAAGCTATACCTCGCGACAACTTTCTGTGGCAGCACAGCCAAAGCTACATGGGCGGAGCTTCTGCACACGTGTTACTACACCAAGTAGTCCGTTAGCGGGCATTCTCGGTTTCGCAAGCGCATCCAACGAGTACACGTCTATCACGGGGTGGACGAGCCAGTCGTTCGTGGTTATATCCACGTTGAAGTCACCCGCAAGCACGAAGGGCGTGTGGCTGTATGTCTGTGTGTACTGTGCCATTGCCTTCTCTAGGTAACGTTCGACGTTCTCTCTGGAGTAGAGAATGGGGGTGAGTGTAGGAGAGGATAGGGGAGGATACGCGCATGCGCTGCAGGGGGTGTGGGACGCTCCTAAGAGGAGAGGATTCCTAGAGGAGACAAAGGGGGTGAGCGTAGGAGAGAGAGGGGGGGCGGGGACGCGCATGCGCTGTGGTGGTGTGTGACGCGGGAAGGAGGGACGGACTAAGCCCCCTCCAAACACATGCAAGCAAGATCAAGGAATGCGGTCAACCTGGGCCACAGACACCACCTGCCTAGCCATTGTTAAGCAGCCTCTCTGTGCTCTCGGCCATGACTCTGATGTCTGTAGTAGTGGTTGAGGGCCTTCATATTACTACAGTGTCCTGGTTCGCATAATGGGTGCTTCCCTACTTCATGAAAGTGGCCGGACGCGGGACGGGGACGCGGGACGCGGGACACGGGAGGGACGGACAGAGCCCCGAGCATAAGATGCTTCGCATCTAAAACCCGACGTTTCGGGTCCAACTTGGACCCTTCTTTAGGGGTGACTGTGGGGCACCAGAGAGCATCAGAGTTTATGACGCCTTCTCTTCAAGTCGGGGGGTCACGCTTGTTTTGACCGACGTGCCGTAGTTCATTGAAATACACGCTCGGCAGCGCACCTGCAGACCGGTTCACGTCTCCAGGTGTTGCCTGAATATACCAGGACTCCACAAAAAGCCACTTGTGGTAACTGACCTCGAAGTCGACGACGCGAGAGTTGTCAAAAGTGATGCGGTGATCGTTGACCTCACTGTGTTCGGCTGAACTTGCAGACATCGTTCCTGTGTTGTTGCAGGAAGGACGTTGGTTCCTGCGATATTGTTGCAGGAACGACGATTATGTTGGTTGGTGTCCCTTTTCCAGTGTTAGCCACAATTTGTTAATGATATTTCATGTAAAGTCAGCTCCGTACCATTTGCATGCCTTTTTGCTCCCATTGTGTGAAGTACAAGGTAATTCCATTGGTACAATTTTCACGGGAATGACAATGATTTTATTGTCAACAGCAGGGGAGTACAGTTGCTTGTTGATCACCAGTGATGTCAGGACATAGAATCTACTACGAGAGTAATAATACTGTGCGCACTTTTGTGCAGGGGCCATCCTTGTTAAATTTTCTGGGACGAAAATTCGAACAAGTCAGTTTTATGAGCGATGCTATTACTATTTGAGCTAGATGTCTGGGAGAATATGCGCCCTGTAATCTCTGTTCTGGGTGTCCCTACCCCCATTCTCCTTCAGGCATTGAAGTCATCCCCTAAATAAAGAAGCATTTACTAATTAATGCATTCATGTCAACAGTGGTGTATAAACAGAGTTAGATGTGTGGGTTAATAAGGTGCAGCATGGGAATAGCGAATGCAGTTCGCTCCAGACTGAGCTTTAGAACTCTATGTGTGTTGAGCAATGTGTACGCAACAAGTGGTATTTTCGTTCACTTTTAATCTCTAGTCTTTACATTTATGTCGTGATTACCACACTAAAGTTGAAAAGACTACGAATAGTGTGCCCGCTTCTTTCCTTAGCATCATTGTCTGTTGGTTTGATTAGGTTGTGTCTGACAAATAAGACGAGCCCTTGATCCATTACCCTTTTTTCGTTCACAGATTAGTAAGCGAAGATATAGAACTATTATCGCAACAACCCAGTATGTTCTGCTTGGCTGTTGGTGTTAATTCATTAACATTGCAGCCTTTAGTGAGTGACTTTCCAAGAACACCCGTGTAATATCAAAACATGTATACTATATGGCACATTGTGATCAGACAAATATTGCGGGATGTCACTGTTGACATTGTTGATGCTGTTCACACATCTTCAGTAATCCTGTAAGCCCTGAAGGCAATACTAGTATGGTGATGAGATTGAAAAAAACAAAGTGCTAACGAGCAGTCACGTGATCAATGCTATCAGCAGCTGGGAAAAAACTGCGGCTCATTTCAGTATGTGAAGAGTAAGACAATGCACGAATGCTGCAGAGGATTTGCACAAAAGCCATAGATGGTGCTTTGGTGCCAGGAACACAAATGTGCACACTGGTAATTGTGAAAAGTACGTAAACAGCACAAATTCTCATTGAAGCACAGTGCAAAACAAGAAACACACTGCAATATTATTCAGCACGAATATCCCAGTGAATCATTGCATTCGTAGTGTTTTAAAAAGCAGTGGTTTAAGTTTGGAGCAGTATCCAGTGGCGGTATCGTAAGTGCGTTTTGGCTTTGCGGCTTTGTAGCTGCACGGAACAGTTAAAAACTGGTGACTTTCTGGCCACATAGACACAGCATTTTGTCTCCTAATATACTAGTTGACTATAGTGTATGAAACTGTGTCAGGAACCATCCGTTGTTCTTTTTTTTCTTTTCTCTCACACCTTGTCCTCGTGCCATGGCCGTGCCTGCAGCCCTGCCAGGCGATACCCTCCTCGGCCACAGAGAGCGCTTCCTCAAGCAGTTCAAACTGTTGAGTACCTTTCCACAAATTTCATTTTTAGCCGTTTGCTTATTATCTGTCGTTACATCAAGCATGTGTATAAAACAACCGTCTCATTCAAGTATCCACTCCTCCTCTGAGCAATTGCAGGGTGGAATTCATTACCTCAAACAGGACCATTCTTAAGTACCGCTGTATGCGTTTACTGTTTTCATACTGAATGTATTCTTGTACATACTGACCTGCTGCCCCCGGCGGTAGTGCGTAAAAAAAGGATATGATTTATGAGCTTCATTTAAACCATTCTACTCAAAACTTTGTAAACCACTGGCCTGTGCGAAGTTTAAATAATTTCAGTCTATTTGGTAATGCTTTGCTGAAATGCAAACTTGTTTTCTTTTATGCTGAACACCTTCTCAGCAGGTGGCAGTGGTTGCCTGTCGGTGTTCACTAGAGTCCCGAGCTGAGCGCTTGAGTACAAGAATTCACAGGAGTGCATATTCAAAACTGTATGTGATAGCTTAGTGGCTGCGGCATTTTGCTGCAAACCATGAAGATGTGCATTTGGTTTTTGGCCATTGCAGCCACATTTTGATGAGGACTGCAGTGGCCTTATTAGATTTAAATGCACATTAAGAGCCTCATTGGCCAAACTAATCAATAGTCTCCCACCACAGCATGCTGTCATAATCATGTCGTGGTTATGGTACACGAAACCCCATAATGCCTTCACCAAATATTTGAAAGATAGTAAGATGTGCTCTACAAAGCAAAAAAAAGAGAGCAGCCTACACGACTCGGCACACTGTAAAGAAATACCATATTCTCTTAGACCTGAACTGTGGGGAATGTCTGCCCCCAGAAATGCTACAGTTCAAAGCTGGTGGCAGCGTTAACTGAGTGGAGGTAAGCAGGAGCTGTTAATAAGCATTGATGGAACCAAAACACGGAAAAGATGGTACAACATCTTCACAGGCATAGTCAAGTTTATGGTATGAAGAAGATGGGCTGAATGCCTGACAACCATGTAGGGGAGGATGAAAGTAGCCTACAGAGGCTGGATAGCTATATGTGAGCTCTGTTTTTAAAGGAGATGTCTTGGAAAATCATGATCATCATTATGTTTGGAAGATGTCTTAGTGTTGCTACCCATATCTGGCAGACTCTCCAAACATGTGGTGTCCAGTGGTCATCGCAGCCTCATGTATGGCAACGGAACAAATCTTTTATTTGAAAGGGACAATGAATACAGCATTGTAGCTATTGTGCGTATTACATGTGTACGTCTGATGAACATTGATATTCGAGATAGTCATTTGATTACAGCCGATTGGGAAACATGCAGTGTCTTGAAGTCTTGACTTAGAAACGAGTTTTACTTTAGGAACTTCATTTGGAATGTTTGTAGTGAGAGTTTCTTAATTAAACAGAAAATGATTCGAAGGTCGCGGCATCAAATCCCAGCAGCCACGGCAAGCGCATTTTCGATGGAGGTGAAAATGCTTGAGGCTCATGTAGTTCGATTTAGGTGCATGTTAAAGAACCCCAGGTGGTCGAAATTTCCGGAGCGCTCCACTACGGCATCCCTGTTAATCATACCGAGGTTTTGGGATGTTAAACCCCAACAATTATTATTATAGTGGCAGAGTTACGGTACATGAATGGCACAGATAGGATATGTATCTGAATAAACTCCTTTGTTGTACTGTCCTCAATTGAGTTATACATAAAAGTGAGCATCTTGTATGGCACTTGATAGCTGCAGTGCTGTTCTTTATGCCATGTTACATCAAGCATTGCATTATTTGGCACCCCCGTGATGCCTGCTTCGCTGTGACAATTATAGGAAATGTGAATAGCCAGCCATTCATACTACCGTGAAATTCAAGCAAGCGCCTCCCTGCCTTCTTCGGGAGATTTCAAATATGCGACCTCTTCTGTTTTTTTTTTTTTTTTTAATAAAGTTCATTCTTCCTTCTCCCCCTCCCATCATTTTCACTGTTTTAATCACCCAAGGAGGGTGAATGGAAATAGTGAATGCATGCATATTCAATGAAGCATTTAATTAGAAGGACGGGTGTGCATTCTTTATTTTTAGCGGTTCTTCCGCCGCCACTTTGAACTTTGATCCATGACTGAGAAAGGACACCCCCCCCCCCCCCTCTAAATCCTGTCGAATCGTCCTTCACCGTAGGGGAGGGGGGATTTGCTCGGTAGTTTACATTCGGCTGCCATAGTAGCATCTACGTACGGCAGTTTTACGTTTTCTTTACGCGACGAGAGGGGTGTTTGTTGCACGGCTTGTACGAATGGCAGTACTGTGTGCGGTTCACTGAGTGAGTGGCACATTTGTTGGCATGAACGGCATGAGTGGCTTCGTATACAGGGCCTACATTGTGTTCATACTCGTTTCAGGTTGCAGCAGTTCTACCTGAACTCTGTAAACCTGCAGTACTTCAAGCACCTCATACAGGTTCCCCTACTACCAGAGGTCAGTTTTCTTGTTCCTGATATTGAGAGAAATAGCTTTGTACAGTATGCTTCCGCATCATCATTTTATCGTATTTTTCGTGAGTTAAGGTGCTATCACTCTGTACGAATTTATTGCTGTGATTAATATCTAGGAAAACTTATCTCAGTTTTCGAATAGCCTGTGTGGCCAGCATTGTGTAAATCTTGTGAAAAATAAAACAAAACATGTTCTGAGCTTTTCTCGACACATCATTCGAGCTTTTTCAGGGTATGAGGAGAATGGCACAGGTTCCTAGACACCACCTGAACGGCTTCTGTAGATTGCAGTGTCCAGGCTTATCTGGGTAACACTTACCGTATGTCCACATTTTTTTTTTCTGTTTTCTGAGCATTGGGTCCTCATTCAAAAGTAGTCAGTCAGTACTGACTTGCATCTTGTTTATATTTTTTGACTAAAAAGCATTTGACTCAGTCATAAATGTACAGTATCTCATTCTATGATGCAAGCAGAAAGTAGCCAGTCATATCCACTTTCATGTAATGTTCATTGATTTTTGTAATCATTTACGTCTTGCAGCCTTTAGTTGATTATCTTTCTTGGTTGATAACGGCCACTGTAATTAAATATTTAGGAGTACTGAATTATTTATGAAATGGTATAATCGGCAACGGTGTTTTGAGCATTTGAACTACCTTAGGATACTAGCGGTTGTTCCACAAACAACTTCACTGTTACGCTTGTTAGGATAGGCAAACCATGTTGCCCCACCATTGTTTCCTCATCTGAATGCTCCAACAGAAGTTTGCCGACTAGTCAAACCGGCACTGCTACATCACGATAGCAGTGGCTGTGCACTTCAGCTGTTCATTTGCCCAACCATGAGTGCCTCCTCCGAACCACGTCAAACTTAAAGAGCAGCGCTTCCTAGAGGATCCAGACGTGAGCTATCGCTGCAACATAACCGCAACTTTGGGCGCATGGCACATTACAACACCAACCAACGATTGAGTACACATTACTACAGCACACTTCTTCGAGCATGTAGATCAAGTGCATTTCATGTTGTCTCTGCTTACATTTTAAAGAAGTGAGGGAGCATCATGGATCAAATTTTGAAAAGCCGTTGTCACAGACTGTAAATACTGAAGAGGATGCGGCTGATAGCCAGGCAATTCGAGAAGAAAGTAGTATGGAAAGAATCAATTACATTGCAGTATTTTTATTATCGTTCAGGTGGTTATTCGGAACCGTCATCGATTACATTTTTGAAGGAATTAACTGTAACTGGTTAATTTTTTTTCTGCAACATGTACAAGTCTGGCCATAATGTACCTCAAATTGACACTTCATGTTGCACTCCTTGCAGTGTGGCTTTGTTTAGCATGACGTGTAATGTTTCCTAGTGGATGCTGCGTTGTCATAAGCATGCCAAGATATAAGTGTCTTAATAGTTTCTTAACTTGCCTTTTAATTTGGCTCATTTAAAGTATGGTGCTCGCTGCGCAAATAAAGCTTTGCTCAGTGCAAATATGTTTGTCATGAATGAAACACCAGACTCACCCATTATGCTGTACTGATGCTGTGTTTGCTCTTTCCCTCGCCTGTCGCAGAAGCCGCCCAACTTCCTGATAGCGTCGGACCTGAGCTCTCACGTGAGCCCTGTGGTGGTGCTGCCACCTCAGAATGAGACGCCCGAGAACGAAACGGTGGATGCCACCCTGGTGGACACGTCCGTGCCACCACCACCGGACAAGCTGCAGCAGGTGGGAGGCACTTGCCGCTCAACACATAGGGTTCCACTCTGGTAATCGTTAAGTTAGGTTTAGTAATTGCTAACTGCTTAGGGTTCACATTAGTAATCGTTTACTGGTTAGGTTGCACTTTAGCAATAGTTGACTGGTTATGTGTCACATTAGTAATTGTTGACTATGTTGCGTTGCGGGGTTTGCGTGGCGTTCCTTGGGAAGAACCACACCGCTCGGCTGCTGGGTACGAACTGCTTTATTTTTCCAAAAACAGCGCCTGTTCGCGGAATGCGCGATCCGTGCGCTGCGTCCTTCTTGAAGGGGAAAAGGTAACCCAATATCCCTTGCGCTCGGGCCGCGCGGCGGAGTGACCGGAAGCCGGTGCTTGCGACCCGAGGAGCGGCGGTACGCCTATTTGCCCGGAGCGGCAGTGCGTCGCTTGTAGAACATCACATCCCTCCCCTCTTAGATGGATTCGCCATAGCGGTCTGGTGGCTGGCGATGTCGTTGCGGACGTGATGCCGTTGTCGTGTCCGGCTGGGTCACTGGTTCTTGTGGCACTGGCTCTTCTGTTAGGCTGAAGCCTGATGACACAGTGGAATCTGCTGGTGGATCCAGCATGTATGGAGCCGGCACGGTGTCTTGCCGAGTTGTTTCGCGTTGCTCTCCGTGCTCGCTTGCCATGCGGGTTTCCGCCTTACTTTTTTCGACACCGGGTTTTATATGGTCTAGGTGCCTTCGAAACGTTCCCGTTTCACACTTAATCATCCAAGATCTGTGCCCGAGCCTCTCCATTACCGTTCCTTCTATCCATGCAGGGCTGCCCACGAAATTCCGGATGAATACGGATTGCCCCACAGAAATTTCCCTCGGGGAGTTGTACCCCCTGGTGTTCGAGGGTGTTTCCTCAGTCGGCTGGGGCTGGAGTTGTGTGAGCGCGGTGACTATGTCGCGCCCGAACATTAGAGCAGCTGGTGTTTTACCCGTTGCCGTTGATACGGTGCTGTGCTGCTTAAGTAGGAACCGCGCCAGCCTGCATGCAAATGTTCCTGTTTGGTTCTTCGCTAACGCCTGTTTTGTTTCGAACACCATCCTCTCTGCTTGGCCGTTAGTGGAGGGATGGTAGGGGGCACTTGTGACATGTGTTACTCCGTTCTTTTTCAAGAACTCCTCAAAATCTGAGGAAACAAAAGACGGACCATTGTCCGTCACCAGCTTTTTGGGGAGCCCAAACGTTGCGAAAAGGTTTCGCATTTCCTCGATCAACGTGGCCGTCTGAATGTTGCGCATGCAGCGCACTTCCAGCCACTTGGTGTACGCATCGACCACCACTAGCAACATTCTCCCTTCGACGGGGCCAGCAAAATCCGCATGAATGGTGTGCCAAGGTGTGGTTGCACGCTCCCACTGAGGCATAGGTGCCTTGCCTGGTGCCTTTTGGTGCTGTCGACATGTTACACAGTTTCTTGCCACTTCTTCAATGTCGCTGTCAACACCTGGCCACCAAAAGTAACTTCTAGCGCAGGCTTTCATGGCGACAATTCCTCTGTGGTTCTCGTGGGCCAGGCCCAACACACTGTTTCTCGCTTTTTCAGGAATGACCACTCTGCAGCCCCTAAGAAGGCAGCCCTCCTGAATGGAGAGTTCGGCCTCGATCTTCCTGTATGCTGCAAACTCCTCATTGGCTAGTTTGCGCAGTTCACCGCCTCCGACAGCTGCCTTCACACGAGACAATACTGGGTCTTGTCGGGTCATTTCAGCAAGCTGGCTTGGTGCTAGTTCAACGCTTGGCGTGGAAACCAACATGAGCACGTCCCCTGGCGGGTAAGGCTCATCGACCTGTGCTGGCAACGGAAGTCTGCTTAGAGCGTCAGCGTTTTGGTGCCTTTGGCCTGGTCTGTACACCAAATTGTAATCATAGGTGGCTAGCTTTAGACACCAGCGAGTCATTCTGGGCGACAGTACCGACGGCACTTGTTTCTTCTCGCCCATTATACCAATAAGTGGTTGATGGTCCGTCATTATGGTTACGTGCCGGCCAGCGATGTACTTGTGGAAATGGCTGACACCGTATACAATGGCCAACCCTTCTTTGTCAAGCTGGGAATAGTTCTTTTCCGCGCTTCCCAATGTTCGCGAAGCGAATGCTATAGGGTGCCTCTCGGCCAAGAGCGTCTTCCTGAGCCAGCACTGCCCCGATACCGTACGGTGACGCGTCTACGGACAAGAGAAGGGGTTTGGTTTCATCGTAATGCACGAGCACTGTGGAAGTGCGGACCATGTGTTTCAGTTCCTCGAAGGCAGTGTCGTGCTCCGCTTCCCACTTCCAGTGCGCATTTTTCTCTAGCAGCTTGTACAGCCTCGCTGCGACATGTGCCCTGTTCTTTAGGAAGCGGTCGTAGAACGAGATTAGCCCCAGAAATGCTCGAAGAGTTGTTTTGTCAGTTGGTTTGGGTGCCCGAAGTATAGCCTCAATTTTGTCCTCGGTGGCGTGCACCCCGTTGGAATCTATTCGGTGTCCCAAAAATTCCACTGACATTATGCCAAAGTGGCACTTGTCTTTCCTTAGGCGTAGACCTCTCTCACTTAGCCTTGTTAAAACCTCGTCCAGACGATATGCGTGCTCACAAGCATCTTTCCCGCTGATAATGATATCATCAAGGTAGACACTCACCCCCGGAATGCCGGCCAGTGTTACCTCCATCATGCGTTGGAAGATGGCAGGTGCGGCGGATACTCCGAACGGGAGCCGATTCACTTTAAACAGTCCCTTGGTCGTGTTCACTGTGAGGAGCGCCGCTGTTTCGTCGTCGACTTTCAGCTGCTGGTAGGCTTGGTACAAATCCAACGTCGAGAAGAGTGTTCCGCCGCGCAAATTCGCGAACACCTCTGCTGTAGTTGGAAGAGGGTATGAGGCCTTCTTCGCCACTGCGTTAACAGTGCTCCTGTAGTCACCACACACACGCAATGTTCCATCATGTTTCCGAACGAGAACCAGTGGTGTCGCCCAGTTGGAATGCTGTATCGGTGAGAGGATGCCCTGATGTTGCAGGCGATCAAGTTCATCTTCCATCGGCCCCTGCAGGGCAAGAGGCACAGGACGAGCCTTGCAAAACTTGGGGCTGGCGTCTTCTTCCAATTCCAGGTGAATCAAGGGGCCTGTGTAGCCGTCAATATTTTCTCTGAACACGTCTGGGTGTCGTGAGATGACTTCCTTGATCTCATCCGCTGGATGTTCCACCTGGTTGATTCCGTGGACCTGGATATGGAGAGGCGCCAGCCAGTCTCGTCCCAAGAGGTTGCATCCAGCTCCCTTCATTACCAGTAACGGTAGCACGCAATCGTCTGCCTTGAACTTCACCCGCACATGTGCGATTCCCAGAACACGCAGTTCTTCCCCAGACCAAGTGCGCAAGTCGAGTGGCTCCCGTGAAAGTTGGGGGGGCGTTACTTGGCCACACTTTGTGGTAGGTCTCCTCGCTTATCAGGGAGCGTGCGGCACCCGTGTCAACTTCAAATTGCAGGGATTTCCGCTCCACTTCTACGTCTACCAGGAACTTGGGGCAGTGTGTGTTCCCATTTACTGTGTGCAGCTCGTAACAACAATCGCTGCTTCCAGTTTCATCGTACACAGGTAGTGGCGGGTTGACACTGTGCGTTTGTTGCTTGGTGTTTGCACGGGCTTTCTTTTCTTTCTTCTTGCGTGCAATGCAGGCATCTCCGATATGGCCCACTTTTGAGCAAAAACGGCACTCTGCTGTTTTGAATTTGCACGTCGAAGGGTCGTGCCTGCCGTCACATCGGTAGCAACGGCGTTGGGAAGACGGTTTTTCGTCTTCTTGCTTGTGGGGAGCGGCCTTGTTGACCTCTCCTGAGTTCGTTGCAGCTCGGATTCCCCGCTGCTGCCTTGATGCACTCTCCGCTGATAGGGCTATATCCAAAGCGCGTTGGAAGGTCAGCTCCTTTTCGGCAAAGAGGCGCTGTTGGAGATGTTCGTCGCGGATGCCGCAAACGAATCTGTCTCGCAGCATTACGTCTTGTGGCAGCATTGTTGGGTTCCGTAGTGAAGCGGTCTCTTGGCTTCCCCCTGACGTGGTCGATGTTGCAGGCGTAGCCGCTGGCACACCAAAGTTGCAGTCCACTGTCAAACTCTTGAGGGCTGCGACATAGCTGCTGATCGATTCACCGGGGTGTTGGTCTCGTCGCTGGAAGACGTACCGGCCGTAAAGCTCCGATGGTCTTGGGTCGAAATGCCGCTGGAGAAGTGTGACCAATTCGCTGAAGCTGACCTCTCCAGGGGTTTTCGGCGCGACCAGCGCACACGCAGTCTCGAAGGTGTCCGCGCCGCATAGCGTGAGGAGGAGGGCCCGTTTCTTCTCTTCGTTGCTGATGTCGTTCGCCACAAAGTAGAAGTTGACGCGCTGGATCCATGACGCCCAGGACTTTCCCGAGAAGGGCTCGATGGCGCCGTACATTCCTCCTGTAGCCATTGCACGTAACGTCGAAGCTGCGCTCGCTTCACAATCCCTGCCTCGTCGCCAGTGTTGCGTTGCGGGGTTTGCGTGGCGTTCCTTGGGAAGAACCACACCGCTCGGCTGCTGGGTACGAACTGCTTTATTTTTCCAAAAACAGCGCCTGTTCGCGGAATGCGCGATCCGTGCGCTGCGTCCTTCTTGAAGGGGAAAAGGTAACCCAATATCCCTTGCGCTCGGGCCGCGCGGCGGAGTGACCGGAAGCCGGTGCTTGCGACCCGAGGAGCGGCGGTACGCCTATTTGCCCGGAGCGGCAGTGCGTCGCTTGTAGAACATCACAGACTACATAGGTCTCAATTCAGTAGTCGTTAACCGGTTAGGTCATTATTTTGAAATCGTTGACTAGTTAGGTCCCACTTCAATAGTCGTTAACCGGTTAGGTTGCACTTTAGTAAATCATGGACTAGTGAGGTCTCACTTCAGTAGTCGTTAACCGGTTAGGTCATTATTTCGTAATCGTTGGTAGTTAGGTCTCAATTCAGTAGTCGTTAACCGGTTAGGTCATTATTTTGTAATCGTTGACTAGTTAGGTCTCAATTCAGTAGTCATTAACCGGTTAGGTCATTATTTTGTATTCATTGACTAGTTAGGTCTCAATTCAGTACAGTCGACGTCCGATTTCCCGGACCTTAAGGGACCGCGCAGTTCGGAAAATCGGGCAGTCCGGAAAAACGAATGCATGCGAAAACGCACTTTTTTTATAGGTATTTTTCTCTGACGGAGAAGGTCACGGCCGGAGCACTGGATTTCCATTGCAATTCAGCGAATGCATCGTTTAGGTGGCTCTAAAAAGAGCCGGTTATAAAAAAAAATCCGACGTAGCCGGCGCTACCTCATTGGTCAACACTTTGGCTCAATGAAGTCGCTTATTTTCTTTTTGCATGGCGTTCCGCTAGCCCGCGATGATGTCTGCATCAATTTCAGCTATCGTCACGTTGTCTCATCGATCACAGTGTCATCAGTGCTCGCGTCAACTCCGAGCTCGTCGGCTGTGTAGGCGCTGCCTCATCCTTCTCGGTGTCGGAGTCCTTGGAATCTTCTGTAACGTGAACGATTTCGTCATCGGTCAATTCCGCACAGACCTCGTGGTCTTCGTCAGCGTCGGCAAAGCCCTCAGAGGTTATCCCGGCTGGAATCGAAACGCCGGCAGCGCACAGATCGTCAAAGGCAACGTCCGCGAAAACAGTTCCGGAGAGTCTCTTGCGTTACCGCCTCTTGCGTTACCGCCTCTTGCGTTACGAGGGGGATTTGTGCGCTTCGAAGGCGCGGACGAAGACTAAGGAGCAGTCTGTGCCATCGCTGTCAACGGCGAATGCTGAAGATCGGGAAACGCGAACGCTGAAGATAGCGCCGATAGCGCGCAGCAGCACACGGTCTACCGCAGAGCTTACAAAACAATGCGTGAATGAACACAGTGAGGTTTGGCTAAGCTACGGCTGGCAACGGATTGGCGTGTGCTAGATTGTGGCGAGGGTACGGTAGCCGCGGCGCGGTGCGGCTGGCCACACCTGTTCCGGCGGTGCGAGCATAGTCTCCGAGATAGTGTGCCGGCGCGCTGTTTCGGAGGCCATCGTGCGAGTATGGGGGGCACGGTGTAAGAAAAATAATTTAGGTGTGGACACTCTCCGCCCGCCGCGACGGAGACCGCGTCTAGATAATGTTCGGCTTTAGTACATGCGCCGGCCGCAGTATAGTGGCACTAAAGCGAAGAGGCGCTGCGATGAGGGGGGCCTAATTTAGGGGCCTAAAGGGAGCGAGCGCGATGAGGCAGACGCACGGTCCACTTTTTTTTCTTCTTGTATTTTCATTAAAGCACTGTGCATGGTAGCAACTAAGGGTAGAAACGCATGCCGAGTTTTCCGCGACCGAAAAACGCCACGTGCGGCAAACGCTGCTGTTGTCTTCACGGTGTCTTCCCGTACGCAACGCCGTTACGGACGCTACGTACGCAACTATACAGTACATACGCCGGCCGCAGTTGCATGGGGGGGCACTGCGATGTGGGGGCTGAGAGGGCCGAACATCATCTGGACGCACCATGGGGCGGAGTGTCCACACCTAAATTATTTTCTTACACCGTGATGGGGGGGTTTGAGGATACGAGAAAAACATAATGGCGGCATTGGCGGTGACTTCCGAGTCGGCGGTTAGCGGTAAAAAGTCCGGAAAATCTGACGGCGAAGGCTATAAGCGTCCGAAATTTCGGACTTTTTAATACATTGGCTCTATGGGGAACTTGACGGTGCCGCAGATGAGTCCAGGAAATCGGGCATGTCCGGAATTTCGGGCGTCCGTGAAATCGGACGTCGACTGTAGTCGTTAACCGGTTAGGTCATTATTTCGTAATCGTTGACTTGTTAGGTCTCACTTCAGTAGTCGTTAACCGGTTAGGTCATTATTTTGTAATCGTTGACTAGTTAGGTCTCAATTCAGTAGTCGTTAACCAGTTAGGTCAATATTTTGTAATCGTTGACTAGTTAGGTCTCAATTCAGTAGTCATTAAACTGTTAGGTCATTATTTTGTAATCATTGACTAGTTAGGTCCCACTTCAATAGTCATTAACGGGTTAGGTCATTATTTTGTAATTGTTGACTACTTAGGTCCTTATTCAGTAGTCGTTAACAGGTTAGGTCATTTTGTAATCGTTGACTAGTTAGGTCTCAATTCAGTAGTCGTTAACTGATTAGGTTGCGCTTTAGTAATCATTGACTAGTGAGGTCTCGCTTCAGTAGTCGTCAACCGGTTAGGTCGCTATTTTCTAATCTTTGACTGGTTAGGTCTCACTTCACTAGTCGTTAGCCGGTTAGGTTGCACTTTAGTAATGTTAACTGGTTAGGTTGCACTTTAGTAATTGTTAACTGGTTAAGCTACACAGTACTAATCATTGAGAAAAACCTAGATTTAAATTCCTTGGAGTTCTACGTGCCAAAGTTTTGTTATAAGGGACACTGGTGTTTAACACTTCTGTCCACCTATGGTTCTTTGATGTGGACATGAATTTATGTACATGAACACTGTTGCACTTCCTCCCCTTCAAAAGATAGCCACTGCTGCCGCAAGTGAACTTGTGACCTCAAGTTCAGCAGCCATGAATTCATGACAACCACTAAGCCACCGCACAGCAGGTAGTGAAAGCTCATAATTGTGCTCAATCCACATTGTGTCATGTATAAAACATTCAAGTAAAAGTAGCAGGATGATACTTAAGCAAACAGACAGATAATGTTTGTGGGAGTGCAGCCGTAGTAGAACTTCAATAAATATGTGCTGACATCCTGGACATGGCCTCGGAGCAACAAAATGACCCGTGGATCGCCACTATTCTGAATTGTTTGTCAAGTGTCAAGCCCTTCGACAGCACCATCACCTCGAGTGCTATGGCGCCAGGGGCAGCAATTCGCTCTCCGTGACGAACTTTTACACCGCCGCAACTATCACAACAACGGACGTTCATGGTTAGTTATCATACCCCGCCATCTTCGTCAAGACTTATGCTCCGCTTTTCACAATGACCCACAGGGTGGTCACGGCGGAGTGTCACAGGAAAACAAACTAGCAGTCACATAAACATTAACATAAGTCACATAAACATTGAAAAAGTAAACAAGCAATCACATAAAAAATTGGTCCTTAATTTGAGCTGAAACAGAGCTCAGTTCTGTACCAACTATACAAGGGTAATGCATGGTGATAAACCTAAAAGAAATGTTGTGCCGCATTGTTTGGACTGAGTATTCTTCATCACACGCACATTGCCTTGTCTTTGCAGATGTTTGGTGCTGCAGGAGACAGGGCTGAGCTGAACAACTCCACAAGCGATGAGGCTGAGAAGTAAGTGGGGGGACACGTGTATCTTAAAACTGTAACTTAGAAGTCGTGGCACATTAAGCACAATTTGATGCTCGGTGTGACTGTCCAGCCTGCATTCTACTGAGGCTCTAGAATAGTGTTTTTGTCGGAGTGTCTAGACTTGCAAGACTCTGAATGTTGTCTGGGAGACTTGAAAAGCTTGTGGGTTTCTGTGTCTTCGAGAGGAGCAGACAGTACTCTGAAAACCCTTGAAACAGCTGTTTTTCGTGGCTGCCAGCAGACCATGACACAATTTTGTGTTACTTCCGTATTAGCTGCAGCTAGCTTCCCATAAATGAAAACAATCTCTTTTTTTTTTTACTGTGCTTAAGTGTAACGTTGAACAACTGGAACCATAATACGAGATATTTTTGTGAAAATTACTCAAGAAAACGGCAGCAGTGAGGACAAAAAAAATTTTTCGAAAATTATAAGTGAAACCTGCATGTCTCTGTATGCCAGTCAGTATTTTTTAAAGTGAAAAGCTGAGATGAGGGTCTCTTATTGGAACCATGAACAAAGTGATTGACTTGTCAACAAGGAGCCGTGTGCTCTGCTTTGCAGTAAATACACGAGCTACGCAAAGCCTTTTCAGTCCGTCTCTTATCAGTTACATTGGCATAATATATATAAAGCCAGATACCATATTTACTCGCGTAATCCTCGCACTCGCATAATTCTTGCACCCCCCACATTGCCCAGCAAAGATAGGATTTTTTTTTTTGCGCGAGTAATTATCGCACCCCCGAAAATTGCAGCAGTAATGTCGTCTGCTACTTCCAACCACTGATAATGATAGCGCACGACAGCCTAGCGCCATCTCTTAAGTATCATGCATACGAACGCACGGAGCCCCAATCCAAGCCCAGCCACAAGTTGCAAGTACGCTTGGAGGCGCGTTGCAGCGTGTCAGTGCTAGTTCGTGTAGAGTACGTTGTTGCGTCTCTTCTGTGGTTACGCAATGTGTCGATATGGAAGCTACACGGCTGCTTTCAAGTTGAAAGTGATTGATCATGCACTGAAAAACGGCAACAGGACCGCCGGCAGGCACTTTGGAGTCGACAAGTTTTGTGTTCGCTACTGGTGACGGCACTTCATTACATCAAGGGTCTCCGCGCACAGTTTTAGAACGCCGTACGCAAAGCTTGCGTGAAGTTGCGCTAAAACTCTTAGCGCAATTTCACGTTGTGCTAAGAATTTTAGTGCAGGGGACCCCCCAGCCTCCCGCGTACACACGCTCTTGCGTTTCTTTGTACTCCCGGCTGCACCCACGGAGAATACAAAAGAACGCAAGAGTGTGGGTACGCGAGAGGCTGGGGGGTCCCCGGCACTAAAACTTTTTAGAACAGCGCAACGCAACTTTGCGTTTGCGCTGCGCATGCGTCGTATGCTGACCTCTTGCGGGCTCCCGTTAAAAGACACCCGCAACGCTTCGCCGGCAAGCTTTGCGTACGGTGTTTTAAAACTCTCTAGTTTACTATTTGCTAGTGCCTTTAGTGCCTGCAAATAAATTTTGCTTTGTGTTGAACCTGTGGCTTTATTGTTAAGGTAAGTCTTGATTAGTACTTCTCAAAGCTTGTAGTTAGCGTGAGAACCCTGATGTTCGGCCACTTTGTTTTCTTTCTTTTTTTTTTCTTTCTTGATTAGCACTCTGTACGTTTTCGCGGAAAATTTTCCTCGCGTAGTTCTCGCACCCCCCAACTTTTCATCGGTTTT
Organism: Rhipicephalus appendiculatus; assembly: GCA_030522465.1. Taxonomy (NCBI): domain Eukaryota; kingdom Metazoa; phylum Arthropoda; class Arachnida; order Ixodida; family Ixodidae; genus Rhipicephalus; species Rhipicephalus appendiculatus. The sequence goes on along the minus strand of JALIZH010008641.1, from coordinate 114,483 downwards.
CCGCGAAAAAAAGTGCGAGGATTATGCGAGTAAATACGGTATATCAAATCTGAAGGGAATGACAAAATAGTTCTATATAGTATTAGTTATTCAATATACAATATAGAAGACTCAGGTAGGATGCTTCACTGCACGGCAGTAGTCCTATCTACTATAAATATGCTGCACTTTGTTGCAGTGAATCTTACTAAAGCAAATTCATAATCGTGAAGTGTACTGCATGAGCTGTCCATATTTCTCAGCATGCGCATTGCTAAATTTTTCGTGCCTTGAAATTCACCTGAGATTCAGTGCCTTGAGTGGCAACATCTGCTAAAACACTCCTGAGAAGAGATTAGGAGAAGTGCATTGTTCGATATCCAGAGTGGCCAAGATCATTTTCAGTATACATTTGAACCCATTTATAACGAACTCGAAAGTGCCGCGATAAGTGGTCGTTATATCAGTAGTTTGTTGTATATGGACTTGCCCTTATAAAAGTGCACTTAGCGACCAAAGCGCTTTTCTTTTTTTACCCTGTTTATTTTTTTCTTAAAAAGTGTTAACAACCCCTCCGGTGAAAGTTAGGCCATTTCGTGTGTTAAGCGACACCTGCTATGTGCTCACGAGTTAATTAAAGCACGTTCGCAATGAACTCGCGACGTTCCCCTGAAGTGCGGTACCACCTGGTGAGACCAATCACCCCTGGCTAGTTGTGTGCAGCATGTTGCTTACTCGGCTCTCGCCGTCGCGTGCCGGGCTGTTTGCAGTCTAATGTGTATGCGTGCGTTTGTGCGTTCTTCGTGCATATTTCACTCCGGATTGTGCTCGGGTGCAGTAGCCTGTTCGTTCAACACGACAAAGGCATAAAATTTGCAAGCAACGTGCAAGCGGCCTCACGCGACGCGGCGGCGGCGAACTTGCAAACGGCAGCATGACGCACTTGGACTGCCGTCACTCCACGCGGTTTAAACACGCACAGCCAAACAGATATCTGCTGATGACTGATAAGGTTGTTGGCGATAAGTCAAAATGGCCCGTTCATTGCCACTGGCCCCCCTTGCCTTCGCTCTTTTCTGGTGCTTATCCGTTAAGGCACCGCCGCAACCGCGCGGAAGTCGTTATCATTGATCGACCAGTCTCTGCCGTCACCGAAAAGAGGGAGACCTTTTGTGGCTAACTTTTTTTTCACTTCGTATGCACCATATTTTTACCGCGACCATGTCAGAAGTGTTTGCTGTAAAAGTAGGGTGCTTTGAAAAATGTTCGCTATAAGTGGACGCAGTTTCAATGGGCACCATAGGAAAATCGTAAGTGCACCGAAGTATGGTCATTGTAACCGATAGATTGTTATATCTGGGATCATTATAAGTGGGTTCGACTGTACCACTAATGCGTGGGATTTCTTAGGTGATGATTACGTATACTGTATATACTCGCGTAATGAACGCACTTTTTTTTCCGAAAAGTTGAAGCAAAGTTGGGGGGGTGTGTTTATTATGCGGGGTAAATTTTACGAAAACTTTTTCGGGATGAGCAAAAAATGCGGTAATGCAACAAAAAAGAAAAAAAGAATTTAGGTAGCTTAACCTTTCGCAATTAACATACACGTGCACTGTTTGGAAACAACTTCTTTATTGCACTTCACTCATCTTCGGTGATTGATGGTGCTATCTTCTGCAAGCTGTCCCCGCGCACTCCATAAAAGCGTTTCGCGGCTTTCTTTTTCGCAATCTTTTGTTTAACCGCAACAGTGGTATCTGCTGTGATCTCGAGGGGCGGCCGGAAGCATACGCAGCGTGCGCTACGACGCACCAACGCACTTAGCAAACTCCGTGACAAACTCGCACGATGACATTGACTTTGCAGCAAGCTACCACCGAAGCATCAAAACAAACCGTCAATAACAAGATTAACAACGAAATACGGCCACTGCCTCGCTCTTTGCGTGAGATGTGACTGTAAAAAGGTAGCCTATATCTTGCGTTCCTTTCAGTACGCGCGGATAACAAGCATGAAGAGCAAAGTGCAACCGAAGCGAGGATCACGGGTGCCACCATGTTACGGGAATAGTCACGCTCTTTTCTGGGCGATGAGCGAATTTTTCTGGTTTTCCAGAAAACTGCGACATGCCTGCGACGGTGACGGATGACCCTTCGCGACAGAAAATCCTGTCGCCGTTGCTCGAAAATCGCATGCATGTGGTTGGGCTGGTTGGGCCTCAAAGTTTCGTATTTGCAGGAAGCGACCGTTGGTTGGCGCGGGCAGTTTTGTGACCTTCGCTCGCTGTGTGCTTGTGAGCCGCGATGTCTCTACACTCGCACCGTTCGTGAATCCCGCTGTGGCTGTGGCGCACGGATAATTCAGAAAGACAGGGGACGTGCCGCCCACACATAGAAAGAAAAACAAAGAAGTGCGCGCGGCAGCAGGCGAAGGGGGGGGGACGAACCGAGGGTGGTCGGCATAATAAAAAATGGAAAAGATCAATGGGCAAGGAGGCGCCACTTGTCGGTTTGCGGGACCACAGCGGATGAATGTAGGGGGGTGCGTTTATTATGCGGGAGAAAAAAAATCTAAATTTTGACGACTGAAGTTGGGGGTGCGTTTATTATGCGAGTGCGTTCATTACGCGAGTAAATATGGTAGATGGTACGTTCTGCATAACCGGGTTGAACTGTATCACCTGTCTCCTGCCACAATTGGATAATGTTAAGACATGGTCACTGCTACTCATGGTAATGCACATTTCAAGCAAAGAATCTAAACTGTTTAGCTAACATAGTGATTGGTCCTAGATCTGGACTGGTTGTGTGGCAACATGTCACTGAATATTTGTGTGGCAGTTTATGCGATGCCGGCCCCAGTTCGACTTTTGTGCTAAGCTTGAGGCTTACAGTCTTCGGTGACTGGATGAATAGTTGCGCGAAGTCTTGTTCTTGAGATATGTGCATAAGAGCTCTTCTACTTTGTGTTTTCCCATTTTAATTTGAATAGTTTGCGATTGTGCATGTCGTGCTTATAAGCTCTAAGCTCACACACAATGTGCCCATGCACTCTTATGCTGTGCTGTGCCGTGCAGGGATCGGCTGATAGCGCGGCTGCTCCGCGAGAACTCTGAGCTGCGGATGGAACTGCAGCGAGTCCAGCTGGAAGACCAGCGGTACATCGACGACCTCAAGCGACACGTGGTCGCTCTAGAGGCACAGGTTGCCGAGCACGAGCGGACGATCCGGCACCTAAACAAGGTGCGAGCGTTTCACTGCACTTTCTATGCTTTCTCTCTTTCAGAGACTTTTGTGCTATGTCTCCTGAATGACAGTTTACTATTTTCTGTATTGCATGCCACATCAGGCACCTCTTCCCTGCAAGCCTTATATAGTTTCCCTATATAATGTGTGAGCGAGAAAATGGGCTGGTTATGTTTGTTTGTTGGTTGGTTCATGTACAGTACTTGTGGATTGAAACACGAGAACTTAGGGTGAAGTGATGCACATACTTTCATTTCCAGCATTTACAGCCCGGGTAATATCGGCATAATTTTGACTCAAACACTTACATGAGAGCCAACATTACCGGCGAGATTTGCAGCAACATGACATGGTTATCATAAGAAATTGCTTATAGTAGTTATTGTTCTCATTTCAAGCCGTGGGTACTTTAACTGAAACAGGATTGTTTAAAACACATAAAGCAGCACCGTGAAAAAATTGACATATGAGCAGGTATAGCTAAAGCTGAGCTGAAGGTCTTGGTTTTGAAAGCTAGGCATTCTAACCAATCAGCATAATGCCCGAAATGAGCTAAATTTGTTGTGCCTTGGAAAATGTTTTGCGTATAACTTGTAAGTTAATGGGGTACAGTGATGAATGGTGCTGGCCTGTAACTAGCAGAATTCTTCCCTATTCTGCAAAAAAAAAATCCTGCTTCAGTGCTTCTTTCGGTCGTGCATGTCACGTCACGTTTGTTGTTGGAGTATTCTTAAATGAGTGCGTGATGTTACTTCACGTTTTGCTTAGCATGCACGTGGCACTGAACTCGTTTGGAATTAAGGTTGTAGTCGCGTTCCTTAACTCTTAGCTGCCATGTACAGTCAGTCTCGTACATCAGAGTGATGCACTTGCTAGTGGCATTCCCTACCACTGGGTTTGCTGGTTAACTGCCCAACTTTTTTTTTTTCTTTTTTTTTTTAAATGTTTTAAAGAGCAGTACTATTCTTCTCAGCACTCTGTAGCAATCCTGGCTATTGTGTTTATGGGTATTTTCGTCATCACTTTAGATGAAACTGCGAAAGATTGTCGCATGCAATACCCATTTGGTCATTTTACATTTCAACATGGAGTGGCCGCATCGTCAGCTTAAAAAAGATTAGTCATGAGAGTACTACAGTGAAACCTCAGTGATACGATCACAGCTCGTACGAATTTCGGGGTGATACGAATTTTTCTTTGGTCCCAGCCGAGGCCCATTGGCCTGCAATGTAATGGAGTACGGTTGTTGCGAACTGATTTTCACCGCGCAACGTTTGATACGAACGTACGCTACCGCCCAGGTACGAAGAAGTGCTGTCCGCGCTGTCGCGGAACACGCGCCAAGCACGTGCGAGCGCAGGAACGCAAGCTCGGGCATGCGCGCCGCACCGCCAAATCGTCAAAAAGAAGGAGAGGACGGTCTTGGCAAACGAGTCAGGCCTCATAACGTCAACATGCGCGACTGTTGAGGTCGCACTTGTGCGGGCACAGCCGTAAATCTCCCAAGAAAACATCCCCAACACCTCCGCGATGAAAATCATAACATAGGACAGTGGTTCTGAAACTTCGTGGCATTGATCTGTCGCGTCAAAGCGCTTCTCCTTTACTTTCGCCGCAGTTCTCCGATGCCATGCGAAAAAGCATACTAAAATTTGGAAGGGGCTACTCCTGTTGCGGGTCACAACGAACCTGGTTCATTAATTAAGCACGCGCGTACGGGCCGTATATTTACGAGTGCTGGTATCATTTCCGACATGTAAAAACCTAACTGACAATCAGTCAGAGTTCTTCCTGACGTTGAACGGCCCTGAAAAACAATAAATTAAAATGTACGCCTGCTTTCTTTTGTCGCATGATAATTTCCATGCTTTCTGGTGATACGAATTTCGGATGATACGAATATTTTTGTTGGTCCCATGAGATTCGTATCACCGAGGTTTCACTGTAGTATGTATGTGGAGTTGTGGACAGTAATACTTGTCGATACCAGCATATAGTTCAAAAGCTCGACGTGTGGTCTTAAATGTCAAGAGGGGGGAGCCTTAGAACATTGTTGCTGCGATTGGGCAATTGTTCGCTTAAGGGGAGATGCGATTCGGAAAAAAAAGTTGCGTTAATCTGTAGTCTAGGGCAATGAAATTTTTGCTGTATATATAGGCTTTTATGCTGATTTCAAATATGTAAGTAGTTTTATAGTAAGTTGCACAGCTTTCGTTTTGTGCCAGGACAATGTGTAAAGTATAGTCCGTTTTGGACAAACTTTTTATGCCACCAAACTTTTACGCTTCTGAGCCATTAATGGCTCATATTGCTCCACATTAACTCTAGAATGCAAATAACTATGAAGAAGGTGCATATTAGACATTTTGATGGTCGAGAAAAATTGTAATGCTACAATTTTTAGAATCCTCAGCCCATACTAATTGCTTACTTTAGGTTCGTAATAATTATACAGCCGATATTAAGCCTTAAAGGAGATACTTACACCCTTCACATGTTAAGCAATATGTGGGCAAAATTTCATCCCGATCGGGCTATCAGAAGTACCAAAAACATGATGTCCAAACTCAAAAAAGTTTCCCAAAAATGGATCTTGAGAAAAACGCATTTTAAAGGTATAAGTGAAAGCTCATCTATGCGGGAAAAGATATGTAATTTAAGATGATTTATTTCATCATGAAAGCTTGGCAATCGTGGTTATTTTGAGCATGTGGCTTTAGTGAACCCCTCATGCAAAATGCAATGGCAAGCAGCCAGGTGACCATTTCCAGAGGACTCTAGAAAATGAGCACTTTTTAGTTTTTTAGTAGCCACCTTGTGCTCTTTAAAAGCGATTTTAACCTACTTCGAGTTTAATTACAATCTTCAGTTTTTTTTTTGTCGTGAAAGTAGAGAAACTAAACTTGTGAAAGCAAATAAAAAACGTAAAATATGTAATTTTGGAAAAAAAACTTGCGTTTTTCGACTCGCGTCTCCCCTTAAAAGCTGGGGATCTTCCATGTCATTATATAGAAGTTCAGCAAGCGTTGGGACACCTGTTGCAACATTCCATTTGACCTAACTCACAGAAAACCAGGCACTTCAAGGAAAACCTCTCACCGATGGTACTCTATGAGAAATGCCATGCTTTTAACCTCTGATTACTGTGGACGTCTTTATGTTGCTTTCTTGGCTTTCATGTCATTTTTATTTATTTTATTTTTTTCAATCCACCACATTGTCCTGCCCAAGCATTTCTGGCTGCTTTATTGCGTGTGATGGATGAGTGAATTCAGCTGAGAATGGCCGTGTCTGAAGCAGTGCTGACACAGCGATGTTTGTCCCTGTTCCCACGCAGGAGACGGAGGCATTGCAGACAACAGCCTCGTCAGGTGGTGAAGCATCCAGGAAAGCTGAGGAGGCCGAGAGTAAGAGTTTTTGTAACCTGTTCGTAGTTCTTGTCCTGCAGCCTGCCAGCGTGTGCTTGTGCATGTACACACATGTTCCGCAATGATGACTTGGACAAACATACTTGGATTGCGTGAAGCTGCCTGAGAAAGCGGCCAGCAAAGTTTTGATCAAGAAAACATTTCATGGGCACTGCTGGTGATCAGTCTCGTTTTGTCATTGTTCATCTTTGAAGTAAAAAGCTAATGCCTTATATTGATACCCATGTATATACGAAAAAAAAAAACATTAATCTTTTTTCTTTTTTTTAAGTGGAAAGGGCACTTCACTAATTAAGTAGCAAGGCTGTACTTACTGAGCACTAATATTGACAAACTGGAGTGCAAGCATAGAAAGACCAAGTGCTGAAAGTTACCTTTCCCTCCTTCGTTGCTGGTGCACATAGAGACAGCACAGGTGGTACCCACGTACGAATGCGGCTCGGTTGCGGCTAAGTTGTGAATGTGGCTCAGAATGCAGCTGAGTTGCAGCTTTCAAGCACCGCAAGGCAGTGTCTGCTGTTCCCATTACTTCCGTGAACACGATGGCTTTTGTGTAGCTTTGTTGTTGCCGTGTTTGTCTGTTGATACTACCTTTGCACTTTTCTCTTGCCCACAGAGAGGGCCAAGAGCAACGAGGAGAAGTTCCACAAGATGAAGGAGGTCTACAACCAGCTTCGGGAGGAGCACATTGTCCTTGCTCAGGGCGGTCAGTGAGCATTTGTAGCTTCTTTTCACATGTGGAATTTTTCGCGCTAAAGTGGATAGTAAAGAAATCCTGAGAGAAGAAGAAACACAGTTCACAGGGCTAACGCTAATGAAATGCTAGCCCTGTGTAGTCTGTTTCGTCCCTTCTCCGGATTTCTTTACTTTCCACTTCAGCGCGAAAAATGATGCATGTGATACAATACTTACTCGCCCTACAGGAAGTTATATTTATTGCTCATTTGCTCCAATTATTTCCCTGTTCCTACATCTCTTAAACAGTTCCTTTAAGCAAGCACATGGCCTTATTGGCTTATACCTAACGTTGTTACTGTAAGCACAGCACTTTCATGCAGGAAACCTGTGGGAAAAGTATGCTGGGAGATGTAAACTTGTGTGCCTTTAGGCAGCCTGCGAGGTTTAATTGATCAGCAGCCACCTGGTAAAGTTTGTGAACTGAGTAACTCCACTGGCTTAAATTAATGTTCCCTATTTACCATCATGGCCATGAAAGGTACTAGCCAACACTCGCAGGGTTACACATAAATGAATAACAAGGAAAGTGGACAAGAAAATGGCTACTGCCACAGTGCACTTGATAGTGTGCACATACGGGAAATGCAGAGGTTGTGGGTTCGTATCCTGTTGCCATCAAATTGCATTTTTGTCCACTTTCACTTACGTTTATTTCATAATTACGAGGCCCGTTTACAGTTGAACCCCCCATTATTAGAGACATGCACTCAGGAGCAATTCCTGTCCTTTATATGAGCTGTCTCTTATAAGCACAGTACCCCGTATGCATTTTCTTATCAACCCCTATTTTAATGTAGGCACACTGGTGTAGTTTGTACCCATTTGTCTCTTACATCAGTGTTTCCGATAAAGGGATTCTACTGTTCTTAGCTTGAGGTGCACATTGAAGAACCCAAGGTGGTCAAAATTTCCGGAGCTCACCACTACGGCGTCTCTCCTAATCATGTTGTGGTTTTGGGACATTAAACCCTATCAATTATTGTTGTTATTATTATTAATTCATAATTAATATGCATCGATTAAAAGCTAATAATAATGCTCCCCTATGCTTTATTCGGCTTCCTTTGTCTGTTTACTTTGAATCGTTGGGTCTAACAAAAGCAGGCCTCTGGATTGATTCCTCTTTCGTCCATATACGGAGTGTATCAACTGCATCAAATGCAATCAGCCATTGAATTTGATGCCACTAGTTGGAAAATATTCCCAGAGAGGGCATTCAGGTTGATACTGACGATCGCTTGCAGAAAGCAGACATCGAGAAGCAGCTTGTCTCCGCGAAGGTGGCTGCGGAAGGTGCCGAGAAAGTACGTCAGGTGAGCTGCTCTCCGTGCTTCTACGGACATCTCTTGCCAGTTTTTTGCCCTGATTCTTTTTTTAGTTGCTGCATCTGTTTGATGTGTGTTTCCAGCTTAGACTGTGAAACTAGAAGTTTCCAGGAAAGGCATACATTCCGTTTTGATTCAGTATCCCCTTCAGCTGTGGTGGCTACGTTTGTGTACGCAAGTTGTTTATGCCAGTTGTGTAAACTTGTGGTGAAAAGAGCGCAAGATACATTACTGATTGGATGAACTTAAATTTCACCATAGTCATAATTTCTTGACTTAACTTCAGTGGGCTGTGTATGACTGTAGCCAATCAGTTTGGCGAAGGCACTACGATGTTCGACAGGTCGTTCAACGTGCCACATTCCAGAACCAACCCCAAGAGTACTACTTTTCTTTTCCCAGAACGAATGCAACCAAAAACTAATTGCACACACACTTGAGTCCATGGTACCATTCCTTTTATATCAAAGCAGAGTGTGTCTGAGTGATGAACAATTAAATATTTTGTTACATGCTAATTACAATTAATGACTGAAACTTACACGAAACAACACATTGCTTCATTTTCTTCCTTGCAATGTAATAATGAGTGCCTTGGAATTAGGCTATGTGAATTTGACACATTCTTCGACAGTGCATCATAATTCGCACGAGAGGGATATATAAATGGACGAGAGCTAGCCGCATGTGAGGGCCTTGCCTGCTAAAAACTGCGTAGGCTCCGCGATGTCATACATGGGTGCATGGAGGGGTGCCGGCCAGAAGTGGTTGAGGTGAAGATGGGGGCGGGGTCAACATCCAAGAAGTGCTTCACCATGATTGCATACAGGCACCTTCGTTAGCTCAAGGTGGTCAAGCATCCCAACCTGAGTTATTTCTAAGAAGTTCCACCAGAAATGTAGTGCTGGAAAGCCAACTGCCAATTTTTCACTGCCTCTAGCTCAATAAATTTGCACGGCATTGTTCTGAATTATTCAAAGCAAAAATCCGAACAAGATGGCAATATGAGAAACAAAAAAAAAATACCCAAGGCGAAACTGCGAAATTGGCCACATTGTCCTGCTTCTGTCTTCTGTTGCTTTTCTATTTCGTGCGGGAGTTTTCAGCACATGCTGCCTTTGTTTCCTTTTTTTCTTTTCTTTTTTTTCATCTGCAGTTTGATGGCATAAAGAAGTATGTCTGTCTGTATTGATGTCAGTTCTTTGGGTTGCAGTGATTTCGCACCTTGCTTTGTATCTGATTACTGTTCTAGTTGTAAAATACAGTTACACTCAAACCTCACTATAACAAAGTTGCATGTTACACGAAAATAAGTTTGTTATATGCGAAAATTCGTTATAAAGGTTTATTCCTAACACTATATCTATTGCAACACTATTCTTCATTTACTTCGTTATAACCGATATTTCGTTATATCCGGGTTCGTTATATCGAGGTTCGAGTGTACTAGGCAGCACAGTGCATAATCACCTCTATTTGTTTATAGATGCCCCATCACAGTGTTCCAATCACTTAGCATGCCTGTTCCTTTGTTCTCATGGGCCGGATTCGGTTCCACAGGATCTAGGCGAGCAGCTGAGGCAGGCTCGTGAGGAGAAGAGGACGGCCGAGGAACAGCTCGGCGGTTTGGCCGCCCGAGGTGCCGAGGCGGAGACCCTGACTAGGGACAATCACACCCTACGGGAAAATGTTCAGGTGCGCTCCCCTAAGTGTGTCAGAGAGGACTCACATTTACAAACCCGTCTTTTTAATCGTTGTTCTCGGTAGAGGTACAAGATATTGATTTTTGTTATCCTCTTCGTCACCTTCCGTGTTGACTCACTGATCATGGTGCTGAACTTGAAGTCAAAGCCGAGTATCCAGTCGAAGCCACAGCAGCCGCATCCCTACTGAGACAGAATCCAAGAACATTCATGCATTGTGTATTGGGTGCTCGTTGAGAGACTCCCAATTAGTCAAAATTAATCCACAAAGCCTCATTATGAAATTGTGAACTTCAATGTCATAGTTAAGCCAGGCTTGTTTGTATAATGATGTACTACTGTAAAGAGCGCGGAAACAAGGACGGAGATTAGAAGTATAATGCACGCACTTCAGAACGGCGCCTGTGTTGCGTGTACCCTGAATACCTGACCTGTTCTCACACTGTTCGCAGTAGTTTAGGTTAGAGGTTTCCCGAAAATTGCGCACTTAACTTGATTTTGATCTTATCTCATATGCAATCACTTGCAACAGCGTGAGCTGCAGTTTCTGTGTCAATGCCCTTATGGGGTGCCAATGGCAGATGTTTGGCCTAGGTTGACAGGTACCTTAGAATGCTAAAAGTCCGCATGATGAGGTAACTTGTGTCCCTGTCACTTGGCACTCCACTTTAGCTTAGGGAGTGAAAAACAGTGCGCTCTCGTGGCGAAAGTGGTGAACGCACTTCTTAGTGCTCGTTAGTGCTCATTATCGTCAGTCTGAAGAACTGTTATAGTCCTCTAAAAGATCAAGCCTTTCCCTTCTTCAAACGGCCTCGTGTTGCACATACCTTCTTTCACCTGGTCGACTCCATCCTATGCCCTGAGTTTTCTGGCATATTTGTCGCTTTATTTCTGCACTTAACTGCTACTTAGTGGTCACAAATTGTAGGCATCACGGCGTTTGACTCTGGTTCTACACTTTCATAGCAGTGGTCGTAACCCTATACTATGCACGCATAATTTATTCGCTTGCGAAAGCTTTGTTCGTTGAAAAAAAGAAATATAACACTTGCCTGGCTCTCATTTGTCGCTTAAATTTGCATTACTGTTATTTCGTCCCTTTAATGTCCTGTAATGCATGTTCATCTATAGTTTACATTAATATGCCAGTGGTCAAGATTAATTTGCACTGGAGTTGAAATCCGGGCCAATTGGAACAGTTTGTTAGTTCCAGCGGTGTTTGCGCCTGCCTCTTTCTTGTGTCCCGTTGCTGGTTTTCTTCAAGTTAATTTGCACTCTTGTAATTCTTCAGTGTAGGTACTTAATTTTTAGTATGCCCTCTGTTAACCCACTGTCTGAGAGAAACATTTTCATAAGTGGCCGTGTAGCGAAGGGTATCGACATTGTGTGATTTTCACAACTCAGTTCATGTTATCACACCTCATCTTAAAATATTAGAAAAAGATTCTCTATCACTCTGTCTCTGGAAGGTTTATGGTCAAATGGACAATGCTAGAGCATATTTCACTGTGCAAGGCTATGGTTTGAGGCCAACTATTCTTAGAGCGTAACTTAACAGTTACAGTAAGCAGCACAGTTGCATAATTCTTAAATTTTTTGGCCGTGTTTGCTTTTCTTACAGAATGAACAGGAATAACACACTGTCTATGTTAAGGAATCAAGCAAGTACTAAGTGCGCCTTTTTTCAGCTGTAGCACCTGTTGCATAAACTCTAGCCTCGTTTCCTTTTTACGTCTTTCTAAAACATGACTTGAATGCGGAATAAAGCACATCCTTTCAATCCATCAATGAACTGGCGTTGTGTCTAAGCTCAATAACGCTCATTTTCCTTGACATTTTGGATAAATAGAATGTTGGCTCATCCAACTAGGTGTAGTCATGCTTTTACAGCTAGAATATCCTGCTCAAAAGCATCACATTTCTGTGTGTATGCACGTTACCTCTGACTAGAAAAAAAAAAAGCAGAATGCATTGTACATTTAAATAATCAAACATAGCAATGTAAAAGCGACCCCACATAGTAATATCAATGTAAAGAAATATTAAGTGAAACAAAATTGTCTTGTATTATCACCTCTTATTGTTCTGTTTGCTTCTGTCTCCATTGAAGTATCACATGGCTTACAGGCTGCACATTTCGAGTTGCTGTGAAGTTGCAATGAAAGCATTGATTTTTTCACAAACCACACGCTGGCCTTTTATTTCTGGCATTTGTGTCTTTCCTGCAGGACTTGCCATCATAAGTAGGGTATGCAGCAGACTAATAGAAGAGAGAAGCCTCAATATTAGATGAAACACAAAGATAATAAATTGCCGTAGGCAAGCATTGTGCCACACCTTTCGAGTTCATTGCATCAGGTGGATTCTCCCAGGAAGCTTTTTCTGGGTACAGTGTGTTTTTCTTTTTCTTTTTTAAAATTTTTCTTTTTTTGTGTGTGTGAAAGCAGTTTTGCATGCTCATTGTTTTTTGTAATGGCCGCTTTAAGTGAACTGCGTGTAGATGTGAAATTTTGTTTCGGGGTGGTGAGAATATCTCTGTAGCTGGTTGTGAGTAGCAACCTTGGAGCGTAAGTCTCGGTCACTTCGGAGTTGTTATTTCAAAGCACGGCCTGTTTCCACTCTGCCCTCTCTTTGCTCGTTTGTTAAAATTGAAGACAACTTTATCAACGACCCTTCTCATCCCCAAATCTTCTGTTAAAATTCGCTGCGCCGAGCTTCAAGCTGTACCACATAACTTCTCCAACTCTTCAATGGTCCATCATCAGTCTTCGAGCACAAGTGCGCAAAATTTTTTAATATTTTCTTCCGCTCGTGAAGTTGATAGATGTCCAGAACGATGTTTCTCAGGAAGCAACATTTCCCCCCCTTTTCAAAGAGAGAAAATCACTCATACCCTTACATTTTTCCCATCGCAGCATTCTTGTGAACAGTGATCAATATCGCATTAGTTGCCGAGTCATTTTACCACAGCACGACACAAAATTTCACAGCCGCCCGCTGTTCACTTCAACCGGCCATATAAAAAAAAAAAAAAAAAACGCCGAGCGCATGAAACTGCTTTCACAGAAAAAATTGCTACACCCAGGCAAAAAAAAATGTTTTTGAGAGAATCCGCTGGATGCAGTGAACTCGAAGAAAATTGTGTGGCACGATGCTTGCCTAGTGGGAGAATTGTGCCCTACGGTAGCTTCGCCCAACCGGTCTGGTTACTTTCTGGTACCCCTTCGTACTCTGTACACTGTCAAATTCTGTCATGTTATTAGTTATAATTGGCCCAGAGGGCTGCTAAGGCCTCTATTTTTGGCTGGGAATGCCACCATCACAGAATTTGACAGCGTCAGAGAATTTAACAGTTTTCAGAATAGCATGCTGGATCTGTGTTAGGGCACCCTCCTTGTCCAAAAAAACCAGCTCTCAGCTATTCACTGTGTTCACTCGTCCTGACCCACGAAAAAAAAAAATGGCTCAAGTTAATTCACATTTACTTGACCCATTTTAAAGCTCCATTCTGTGCATCTTGAGACTGGAGTAGGCTTTGCGACGGCTAGCTATACAATGTGCCAATCCTACGTATACGGTTTGCATACTAGCGGAAACACAAGGCATGTCTTCATAAGATATGACTGTTCTCTTGCTTTATATTCGCATGGCAATTTAGTGACAGGCCATCAAAATTCGCACAAAATCATCTGCTGTCCTGTCAGCACCACACTTGCATCTCAATTTTTAGTTATTTTTTCCCTACAAATGCTTGGAGCGAAAATTAGATTTAGTGAAGGTGTACTCGTGTAGGCCACGTTCTTGTTAATACAAGATTCAGCCGCTTAGTTAAATGATTTACTAGGTTTAATTGATTTTCACTGCTTCACCAGCTGTCTTTCTCGGCATTTTTGTGCAATGCTGTACAGGTATCTTCAAAAGTGTAACTTTTTGAGTGGCTTTGTAGTATCGGGCATGATAGGCCGCACAAAAGCATTGCTCTGGCGAGTGATACAACTTTTGTTGGCTATACTATTGGCTAGGCCAGTTGCTCATTCATACTGCAGTTTTGCACAGAGCTACCAATATGCAATGGTTGTTTCGGGGTTAGTTTTGGTGCTTTAAACCATTGAAAACCCTTGAATGCAAAACTGCCGTTTTCGAGGCCTTCAAGGCCCTTAGTTTCATGGATTGCATAAAAATTGGTGAATTTTGCCTTGATTATGCTTAGAAATTTTATTTTTGTATCTGCTCGTTAGGTTAACACATGCCAAGCACCAAGCTAGTGCAATCCTACTAGCATTATTGCGTTAGGCAGCCATAGCGTTTGTGACGGTCAGTGATAGTTTATGCAAAAAAGACTTTGTGGGTATCTGTGCACCATAAAAAAAAATTTTCTCATTGTTTAAGAGTGCGCTGTTTTTCAAGCTGTCTGGCGTCATGGTGCTTTAACCTCAAAAATATCTTGAAGGCCTTTAATTGCACCCTGAATTTTTTCTCTGATAGCTCCTCCAAAAAAATTGATTTTATTTAGCAGTGGTACCATATTTTCGGGGTGCAGTGCTTGCACTCTTGGTTGGTAGTAAAGCTCAACTTTACATTGTTTGGATGCAGTGGGCAAGAACAAAAATGTAATTGCCCAGTGAAAGGTGCAGCGGCACGACATTCATCGTTGCCAAGCTAAAGTATATTAAGCATGTACCATATCTTGTCAGGAAAGCCACGGAAGATAGACACATTTTCCATGGCATCATCTGTACGGAATACGCCAATACTGCACCCACACGCAGTATTAAAAAAAAAATGAATAAAAGTAACATTGCTTTCTATTTGCAGCATTCAAAGACAAACAAATTGCAAGTCTATTGAGAGGAGCTCCTCACACAGTTGTCTTTCGTGCATGCAGCACTCTATTACACTTGGCTTCTGCAGTGCTGCGCATAACTGACAAAACAGATTGCTCGGACAGGCTTTGTCACAGTACATAATGTTGTCAATGTGGCGTTCAGTTGGCGCACGCTTTCTTGTCTGCTCTCTTCCCCAACCCTGATCTACCTCGCTTTCCACGCTTGCCTCCTTGCTTCTTGCACCAGGAGTACGTCCTGATCACGGTATGTGCCATCTGCGCTCTTTGCTCTCTTTCTTTCATTTATTTTCTTGCCCTGTTCTCTTCGATGGCCAGGTTCTGTGGGGACTCCCTGGCTGCACTATGCAGCAGCTATGCACATGTTTGTTTATTTTTTTTTTTACCTTTACTGCACAATCCTGTCAAGTTAAATTGCTAGAGCACTTTGCAAATGCACTTTTCTTAATGTGGCATTGAAGTTGGGCAAATGTAACCCCATGTAGCACGTTCTTTGTCAATATAGATCACCCATGCCACAAAACTGTCAAAATAATTCACTTTTAAGGTTGTCACCATATGTTTTAATGAAAGGGTGTTCTGAACACGTTGCTGTTAAATGCAAGAGCGTTTAACTCGCCCTTATACGCTTCTGAAGCTACCATTGTAGCTTTTAGCTCGAGGCCCCTTTCCTGTATTTTGCTGGAATAAACACTCATTCATTCATTTATTCATTCATTGATTCAGTCATTTCCCAGCGAGCTCCCTATTACTACATTTCTCACTGTCTGGATAGCTAGTCATCCTTAAGGGGAGACGTGGGTCTTAAAAAATGTTTTTTTTTAAAGTTGGGTGAATGGCATGAAATTTAATACACATATTAAGCTTTTTCCCCAGATTTGAAATCTCTGAGTAGATTTTTAATAGCTGCATTAGAACAAAAGATGTGCAATCTCTAACACATATTTAAGCATATTTGTTACGGGTATTTTTGGCAACTTTGTTTTGTCAAATACAAAAACAAAATATGTGGCAAGATTTCCAGGAAGCTGATCTAGCCGGTGATGCTATTTATTTTCTCATAATGTTGTTCACGAAATTACAATTCTCGATGATCAGAAATAGCATGCAGCAAAAAAATTTCACTCATACTTGTGTCTATTTATTTTGTGTTCAAAGTTCATTGAAGACAGTCAGATTAGCATCACCGGCTAGACCAGCTCTCTGGCAGTCTTGCCACATACTTTGTTTTTGTGTTTGACAAAGCAAAATTGCCACAATGCCCTGTAAGAAATATGTTTTTAGAAATGGCAAATCTTTTGTTCTAATGCAGCTACCAAAATTCTAATTAGAGATTTGAAATCTGCAGAAAAAATTGATCAAGTTTGTTAAATTTCATTTAGTTCACCCAATTAATAAAAGAAATTAAAAAAAAGACCCGCATCTCCCCTTAATGGTGAACCACTGTAAAATGAAAAAGAGAGAGAGAGAAAAAGAAACACTTGCTTTTTCAGACAATCTTAAGCCAAGAACCCTGTAGCTATGATACATGCTCAGCCACTACTACACAGTTACGTTATGTTGCCATAAATTAGTGGCAAAGCAAACGAATTACAGTGCTCATGGATAGAAATGCGACACCGAGACTTTACGTACAACAACTGGTATGTGCAGTTGCTCGAAATAACTGCATCATGTCCCTACAAATTTGGCCGCTAAAGGTGCTGTTGGCTTTGATGTAAGTGCACGAGTCAATGTTGCGCTGATGGAAGACGAACTCTCCCGGAGACAATGGAAACGAAAGTGTGGTTATTACATAGCCCTAAATCGACATGTTTCAATCCGTCAGCACTGTACAAAGGGGTGCTGACAGCCGTTTCACTTCTAATGAAGTGTAGCTGCTGAATTTTACACTGAGCTGTCCTCTGTCTCAATTCTAATGAGCTGTAGCTGCTGAATTGTGCACTGAGCTGTCCCAGATTCTTTGCCATTGCTGTAGCCATGGCGTTACACATTTGCACTACGACATCGAGATGTATAATCCCACTGCAGACAGTGCTTTCTGTTTGTTTGTGTTCACTCATTGCACATGGGCATTAGATTGTGTCCACAAAGCATTACTTGACATCGTAGACACATGCCAGTGTTTCTTCTTGGTGTTAGATTAGCAAGAACGATGGACAGAACTTGAGAAAATCTTTAAAACTCGAGGTATAGTAACTGTGAAGAGTGCCAGGAGTGTGAGCGTTGAATGACATTCTTTCTTTGTCAGTGACGCTTGTGCAGGGTTCCAGAGTCTTTCATAGTTGCTTGCCACTCCTAAGATTTCTAAAGCTCATCTTGGGTACGGTACGACCCGCCGTTACAATGAATGCATGATTGAACTTAACATCTGTTAATACTCCGGATCACAAATAATGTGTTTGTGGTATTTTTATAGTATCACTTGATGTCCACTTAATCAACTACCAATTTTCTTTTGAAGCGTGGGGTCTCCTTGAAGTGTGTAAGTTTAAATACTTAGTTGCTTGCTTTATTTCACATTGCTGCCTTGTTCAACCAGCACCCGTAGTTGTTCACTTGCCTTATTCTTGTCATGTGTGTACGAAACATCAGAGCCTGGAGGAGCGCGTCAAGGAGCTTCAGGCAGAGATGGCACGGGACCGACAGGAACAGGAGGCAGCCATGGCAGCGCTCGGGGAGAGCCACACCCAGGCACAGCAGCGGCTGCAGCAGGAGGCTCTTTCAGCCCTGCTACGCATGCTTGGTAAGCTGGGCAACCTACTGCTTGATTGATCAACACTCTCAGACACCGTATTTTCTCATGTGTAACCCGCACCCCCCTTCTACAAACTGCGGGAAAATTAAAATTAAGAAAGATCCCACGTATTGACGTGAAGCTGTGCCATGAAGGCACCTTGTGCACTGAAATTAGTGTATAACCCGCATCTCGACTTTAGCTCGGAATTTTCTGTATATTTTGTGCGGCTTATGCGCGAGAAAATGTAGTATCCAAGTTAGCTCTGAATTTTCTGTATATTTTGTGTGGGTTATATGCGAGAAAATACAATATCCAAAGTAAGGGTGGGAGGCAACGGATGGAAACACCGGAATAACAGCCAATAAGGGGCCTAAACAAATTGGCCGACATTTTGAATGGTGGACCCATCTTTGTCAAAGGTGGCATTTTCATCTTTGGTGTGTTAATTTTAAAGGTTTAGTAGATGGCTTTGTGTAAGAAAAACAGCGCCAACTTTCTTTGCAGTCTTTTGCAGATACCTACCGGCGGCAGGGACACCATGTTAAGCCATCTACGAATCCTTTTAACTTGCCAATGGCAACACCTGTGACAATGGTTGGTCTACCTATTAGAGTTTAGGCCAACCTATCTGAGGCATCTTAGCCTCGTTTATTGGAAATTTACTTTTCTCATAACAACAAAGAATGTGGGACAAAAATTTCATGAATGTTCGCAGGTCCTACAATCCTCTGTGCTCTGTGGAAGGCAAGGGCAATAAAATTTCTCTGCCACAACCATAGACTCTTATAAGGATTGTCAGAGAAAGCTAAAACAGACATAAACATGACTAAGAAAAAAAAAGCCAAGTATACGTGCAAACAAGTTACTGTTCCATAGTGTGTCTTAACTTTTCATCATGGTACGTACATTTGATCGTGGAAGCTGGACAGTGTAGAAAACATCAATAATTAAAAGTAATTTTTAATTTACTAAGGAAAACAAATTAGGCATAGCATTCTGTGCCTTTTTGTTTTTCCTGTGTTTTGTATTTTGTCTTTTTACACAAGCTGGTCGCAGACATGCCGCTGCCAGAAATGTGGTTTGTAACATTCTTTTTGTTTTGAACCTGGCTTCACTGCATACATATTAAATGTGCTCGAGACTGAACTTGGCAAGTCTCAACAGTTTTTAGTTTACTAATGTTCAGTTGTCTGTCTACGAAAAAAAAAAGTTGAAATTCATGACATTACAGTGATGTATTGTTGTTGAAGCATCGGCATGATACTTAAAAAATTGAAACTCAGATTTTCATTTTCACTCACCCTAATCGAACTATTTGAAGAAATTTAGGTAAAGAAATTCTTTTGGAGAATATCTCATTAGTGTAAACCTAATATTTCTTTATGGTATTGCTTTCTAGTGCCCATGACATACCACTATTTTTTCCAAAAGAGATTTCAGCACGTTTGTTCTGTTCTTGTTTCCAGCGGGAGTGGTGCAGGAAGGGGAGGCCATTGTGAGTGCCTCACTCGAAGACATGGACCGGCCGGGCCGTCAGGGCTACATGGGCACACCTGGTCAGTACTGATTACTGAGGTGCATTTGGGATGAGGCTGTGTTTACGCATTGGCTACCTGACTTATTCATGTTGTACTATAAGGCACAGTTCCTTTTTCAGAAATTTTTATCAGTGCATTTTATACACCTGTTTGTCATACGTGTAAAGGTCATGCGCACTTGTGCAATGTATATGTGCATTTTCTTCTTCAGGGGTGTTATAAACAGTGCGTGCCAGCATTTCAAGAGAAATGTACCGTATGTTGCGGAATATAGGTAGAGCCAGAATCTAGGTCAACCCCTTTACCTTGAGGCAGAAAATTCAACGAAAAAATATTAAGCACAAAACTTGATTTTATTCACTGCACTCCTCACCCAAACTGTTGGAACTCACGTCCGAGGTCGATCGTTTGTCACTGGCTGTGTCCCAGAGCACATCGTCCACGGTGCCGTCAAGCGAATTGCTGATACAGCACTTCCTAAGTGCACACACGACCATTTTGTTGGGCAGTGACCGGCATACCTGGAACACCCACGTGCACACCATCGGTCGCAAGAGACGGCCTCTGCAGCCAGCGAGTTGGGGTTCACCGGTTGTCGCCAGTCATCCACTGGTTATAGAGTTTGCGCACACAGTCCTTGAATGGCTTGTTGGGCACAACGTCTAGAGGCTGCAAAGTTGACGTCATGCCTCCCGAAATGACGGTGAGGTCGGTCCTTCCGTAATGGAGCGCCTGCTTACAGGTGCCATCAGATGCCCGCGAAAAGCATCCAGCACAAGCATGTTCGGAAGGTGCAGCAGTGCACTGGGCCTCCGATTCAGTACTGTGCGGATCCATTCGAGCATAAGAGCCTCGTCTATGTACCCCTTTTCGTATACACAAACGACATCCTGCGGGAAAGCCTCATTTGGCTGCGTCTTGCACTTAAATATAATCAGAGATGGCAGCTTTCTGCCGTCAGCAGTGCATGCAAGTGTCACTGTGAAGCATGAATGCTCGCTTCCTGTTGTGAAAACCTTCATCTCCTTTGCCCCGCATTTGCAAACTGTGGTAGGATGACGGCATGTCAGACCAAACGGGCGTTTGTCGGCGTTGCCAGTGTGTCCCAACATGTAGACATGCTCCTTCCGGAGATCAACGACCTACTGCAGGAATTCCACCAACTTCTCTCTGTATGCTTACGGCAACTTCTGGCAGATAGAAGTGCGCCATCAAAGCGCAAGCTCTTTGTCGCGCATGAAGACACGAACCTAGCAGATGAGGCCCTTGAATTGCTCCCTCAACAGTCTGGCTTCACGAGCAAGCTCGACCACTTTGGTGCAGATATGCTCTGCTGGTACTGGCAAGGGCTTGGCACGGTGCGCGCGAACGAAGTCCGCCACCTTGTCTTCCAGTTTGGGTACACTGCACTGCAACCGAACGACGTCTCCTCTGCGTTGCACATCGATCAGTTGCCTTTCTGGTTCCAGCCAGTACCCGACGCTTTTCTCGGAGATGCCGTAGCGCTTCTGTGCTGCCATATTTCTTTTCGCTTCAGCGAACTTGATCACCTGCTTTTTAAATGCAGCTGTGAACTGGCAACGTGTGCCAGTATTCATTTTGCCTGGGAAATGAACGTCGCAAGCAGGGCACTAGTCACCATAAGCAATAACTGCAGAACAAAAAAAAAGGTTCTGCTTGAGTAGCATCAGTTCCTGCATGGAAGCGATGTTAATGCCGATTCCAATGAAATGTGCTGCACTCCCCTGTTGCCAGATGACGATTCGGATTCCGCCAAGGACCGCTATATAGGTCAAGGGGTGTCTTTTGAGAATTCTTCTCGACCTATATTCCACTCTACACGGTAATCTTCTAACGGTTGAAGGAGCTGTTGCTACAGGTGTCAGTTGAAACAGCTGAGCAGCCATGAAGGTTGTCGTCTTATGTACTATTTCACTGTTATAGCCATTTGGTTTTTCTTAAACAAAGCATTGAGCCCACGAAACTGAAGCATTAAATAAGGGAAAAAGCACCACAATGTTTGCTTGCTAAATATTAGCACCCACCATATTCACATTACGAAAAAAGAAAAAAAAACACCACTTGGTTATCATTAATTTCTATGTGAGAAGCCTCTGTGCTCATGCCGTGCACACATTTCCAAAGAGGCAATACCAACGACCTGCTGGTTAGACACTTATTGCAAAGCGTAAGATAATTCAGCTGCACTGACTGAAATGAGGTTCAAGATTTGATGGCAGAAGGAAAAAGGAAGGCGAGGCATGTTGCTGAAGTTCTACATGGTTATGTAGTAGTTTCAATGGCTTTATTTTTGTCCTTTCAGCTTCTGAAGCCATTGGTGAAAGGCCTTTGCATTCCGAGTTTGTGATTGTCTTTCTGTGTACACATTTGCAGAGACCCTGCTGCAGCAGACACTTGTGGTGTCTCAGGCCTTGGACAAGTTCAAAGCTGGCTTTGAGAAGTTTGAAGAAAACAACGAAGGTCTGTAGTGCTTGTACCACCTACGATAGACGACTTTCAATACCAGATAAAGAAAGCAGGTGATAAGTGTGTCAGCTGCACATTTTTGATGTTGAAAGAAAATGAAGTCGCTTTTCTTTCGGCGCATATACGATGATTTGTTGTCAATTTTCATGTTCGAAGAATGACCCACGCAATCTCTTGTGGGATGATGTGTGCATATGTATGAGTTGATGCGCGGGTATACGTATCATGATTTTCGTTTCAAATAAACGCCTTTCAAGTTTCCTCTAATATTTTCAAGCGCATACAAACTACAGAATTCCAGTGAAGAGCCAATGCTTCGACTGTAATTCTGCTAGTTGCATGCTGTGCATCCACTGAAAGGCATGCGAGATGCTTTCTGTGAAGTCATGTGGGCAAAGTGGGGCAGGGAAAGGAAAAACGCTCTGAGGAAGACAGAGCGCCAATGATGCACCAGTTGACCCAACAATCAACACTGCATGAAGTGCTTTGTCTGTTCCGGTAACTGGGCACGAGTCGTTTTGTTTACCTGTGGCTCTGCTTATGAGAACAAGTGTTAGAAGTGTTTTCTGACGTGGTCCCGTTTTCTTTTCTTTAACCGCTGCAGATGCGGAGGAGCTGATCTGCTCGGTGTGTCCTCTGGCCCACGTTGCATCCCAGCTGATGGCAGCGGGCAAGGGCGTGTCTCAAGTGTCGCCAAACATTGAGCTCGGAGATGGTAAGAGTTGGGTGAGGAGGAGGGCACACGCAAGCTGTGAGACGCTGCATTTGCAGCACATCAGTGCACACACGATGTCATCACTTGATAGTGAAAAAAATTTTTGGTTTCTTGGCAATGATTGTCTTCTGGCACATCCCTCTCTTCCTTGTCACCATATGAAGCTGGTTGACTATTTGGAGTCATAGAAATTCATAACTGTGAATTTATTATCTCACCCCTGATGTTGACGCTACCATGCTAAAGGAGCAAATACATGCTAAATGTGCACTGAGCATCAGAAAAACATGTGAATGGGACCTTGACAGGTTCATGGCTTGATATTTTAGTCCTATTGCTTAGCTATGATCAACAGCATTTTGCTAGTACAATTCCAAAGAGGTATGTCATTGTGTCAAGGCAAAAAACTTTTTTGAGTACTACACAGTCATGCAAGTGGAGTGCACTGTATTAAATGGCAAACTGTAAAGCATCTAATATATTGGTTATCCATATGCACTTAGTCTGTTGGGCAAACAATGGGGCTGCAGTGTTGTCAAAAGGATCCAGCATGTCTGAATTATCGGTGTCAGAACTACCGGTTGGTGGCAGTATTGATACAGTAAAGGTGATCTCTAGGTGACTACGAGAGGCTTTTCAGTAATTGAATCTAAAGCAATTTCAAGTGAAACAAATGCACACATTCACCTTGTGAAACAGTACAACTTTATTACATTGAGCTGGAAGGTCACACTGACTAAACTGTAGGTTAAGTCTTGTGAGTTTCGACTTTCTTGCAAAGAATTCAATAATGAAATCTGTGACGCTCACAAGAGTTCAAGGGCATAAAATTCAGAAGACTGACACTTTTGATCAGTTTCCATTCATAATAAGCAGTCATTCTTTTGCCAGAGAAATGACATGAGAACTTTGCAAAAGTAATCTACCATCAATAGTGCAGAACGTTAGGGTGCAGGAAGGATGACTGACAAAGAAGGTGTTGTGCAACACAGGTTCTACTGCTGTACAATGCCTCTTCACCAGTCGTCTTTGCTGCACTCTACCTTCTGTATTGAAGTGCAGTGCCAACCAGGCAACCTATCCCATCTCATTTGTACTTTCTTTCAGAGCTTGCCTCAGCTTGTCGTCTCCTAGGAACGGAGTCGCTGGCACTTCTCAAGTCTCTGAGGACCGAAGGTGTGTGCATCTTCTCTTACCGTATAAATACGAATATAAGTTGAGATATTTTCATTAAAACAACAGGCTAAAGTTGCCCCTCATCTTATATAGCAGTGTTTAGCCGATAGTGAGTTGTCGTCTGGCAACATGTGGCGTGCATGTATGTCAAAAGCCACACACGGTTGTATCCACGTCCAAATCCCATAGCAGGCATATTTTTCCCTATCTCACTGTTTTCTTTGTGCATTCAAGCTGTGCCCCGGATCTGTCCGACTTTCCCTCTCTGATCGACGTCGCGTTAAGATTTTTTTAGTACGTTCATTGAAGATGAGTACTAGTGGCACGAGAAGGCAGTTAGTTCTCAGCTGAGCTTAAGCTTAATGTTGTTGATTTTGCCAAAATGAACGGTAACATGGCCACTCAGTGGCACTTTGGCGTTTCTGAACAAAGCGTGCACTATTGGAGAGCGCAGAAAGGCAAGCTGGAAAAATGCAACCCACGGAAGACGTCGTTGCGTGGGCGGAGTGCAGTTCATCCGCAGCTTGAAGATGCGCTCGCAGACTTCGTTCAGAAAGTTTGTGCACGCTCACTGCCAGTCATCATGAATACCATTCACAACAAAGCCGGGGAGCTAGCTCTTGAAGCTGGGCTCTCAGGAGAAGAGTTCCGCGCACCAAACTCATGGTTGCGTCAATTCATGAGACGGAACAGGTTTTCTCTCCGCCGGCACTCATCAGTCGCTCTATGAACGGAAGACGACGCCCTGTGGGAGGAAGCCTGTGACAAACTCTCGTCTTCGGAAGACAGTGACGATGCTTCTGATGAATAAGAGCAACTCCGATGGTGGTTGAGGGGGTGCTCAGTCAATGGGCGAGTGGTGCCGTTCAAAAATAAATGCATTTTGGCGATTTTGGTTTGTTTTCTTTTTTTTTTCTTTTTTTTGTCACCTAAACTTGTGGGATCGACCTGTATTCTCACCCGACCTATAGTCCGGTTTATGCGGTACTTTCACTGTGGATGCGATGTCTTATACGTAATGATACCGGTGTCGCATGGGCACTTTTTATTGCAATCAGGGCTGATCCAAACCAGATTTCTTCACTGCAGCCAATAATGGTCACTGCTACATAGCCCAAACTAATGCAGACCGAGTTTGATGTCAGTTAAATCTCCATCTGGGAGCCAGATCTCGATGCACAGATTGCAGTAATCTTGACCTCAATGAGGCCTGATTGCGATTAAAGATGGCTGTGTAGCAGCTACTAATCTGCATCAAGATTAACCCGCATCAGCCCCGATTGCTATCAAAAGTACCTGTGTGACTCCAGTATGCAGTAGGCTCTCAGTAGTTCAGACTCAAACGGGCCCCAGTATGTTGTTTGAATTATGAGGTTTTCTCATAAGTATGACTCGGGGCAACATCGTATACAGCTTTGCATGATTGTCAGTAAAGTTTTTAGATGTCAGTGATCATACTGGTACTCGTTAACATATGGCGCATGTGCACACGTGTAATTAAGAAGCCAAATGTTTGATGTCCCGTGACAGCTGGTAGCCCCTTCGCAGCCATAGTTCTGAGTTGTATTATTCATGAACAAACAGTGCCTTTATACACACAGAAAATATTTTTTTCTTACTTTATGGTCACTCGAAAAAATTCTCAGTAATTTTTCTTCAGAATAGGCCACTCTTAGGGGTTTAAATCAGCTACAGTTAAACCTGGATATAACGAAACTGACAAATTCCAGAGAAAATTCGTTATAAACAGGTTTTTGTTATATGCAGTTTCAGTGCGAAAGTTCGAAAGAGAAACGCACAAATTTAACAAAAGAGGAACTGAAGGCAGAGCTCACCCAAAACATTTATTTAGCGATAAAAAACTGCGTCATTATTGTGCTAGCAATTCTATGGACACTCTCGACGAGTTTTTGCCGTCATGTTCCGTATAAAGTCCAAATTGATAACATTCCCCCACACATCGTAAGTTCTACTTGCGGATAGAAGTTCATGAGCGGAGGCGACAAGCGCTGCTGGAAGCAGAGATAAAACGAGCCTGCCCATCTCTGTCGTTCGAAGGGCGCATGCGATAACATCCCCCCAGCATGTTAGACCTGCCGTCGAATGCTCAAGCTGAGAGGAAGCACCCCACCAGTCTTGAACGAGCATGAAAAGACGCGCAGGGGAAAGGGGGGTTGCTCGGGCAGCAACTGTGAACTTTGATTCTAAGCGTGTGGTCACCAGCGTGCGTGCGCGCTATCTTTGCAAGCATCAGCGCACGGCTCGTGTACCCTTCTGCGTGCTGCGCTCTAAATGCGAAGAGACTGTGCGAAAAGAGCATTTCTCCCTGAAGTGTCCGTATTCTCTTACACCTCCGTTTTGTAGTGTTACGCAATATCGGATCCAAGAGTTAGCTGCCAGCCTTACTTCGTATAACATTACAATTTGTTGCTATCGCATTCATTGCTTTGCCCTTGCCGTGAAATTGATAATTTTTTGCTCTATTGAATGTTCGTAGGACATAAATACAATGCTTCTCCGTCATCGTCTAGCTATGGCCTCCGAGATTGGCTCCGGCAATGCGCCGTCACGTTGCCGGAGCTACTAATCACGAAATCCACGGTCTAGCGAACCCGTGGCGGGGTACAAGACTGCAAACTGCGTGACGAGTTGACCTCCAAAAATCTGTCGTTGTCACCATGGTCTCGGATAGTTTTCACCAGCGCCTACTCAGACATCTCCTCGGTAGTGACGACATGGTTGTCCACATGAAAAAAAAATTGCAAAGCTGAACTTTCTTCTGGGGCCTTTCCATGAGCACGCAGTGAAACCACGCAAGCGCGCACGGTGCCGAAAACGAAGAGCGAACGACACGGATACCATGGAACCACGGAAAACTATTTGGAAAAACGCTTTCCATATGCGGCGGGAACTAGAAGTGTAACAACACAGAAGATATTTTTTTTGTTTTAGTGGCATCACCTGGTGTCACTTCAACGAAGTTCAGTTCAGACACTTCTGTAGCAACCGACAAGGGACACTGCCAATGCAAAAGTTGTTTTCTTTTTTTTTGTTTTTGGTTTAAAGGGAAGAAGGAGGGCACATCCACACATGCGCCCGCGGCGGCAAGAATGGCGGCAATGCTGGCTCGAGGGGTGCCAGCCTGCCTCGTGCACTAGTGAGCGCTCGCTCTCGCCTCGCAGTCGCCGGGGCTTAAAGCGTGCCATGTGTGACGCCCCTGCTTCGGCGGCGGGCAACCGCGGATGATGCATGGTGGAGCCAAAATGACTAAATTCGGGGCTAAATTCCTCGGTTGTCAGCGGCAGAAATTTGTTATATGAAAAGTGTCTCCCGCTGCCACTTCGTTACATAGAGGTCGCAAATACAGTAAACCCTCGTTATAACGAAGTCAACGGGACGGCAAAAAAATTCGATATAAGCGGTAATTCGATATATGCGACTGCCCCATAAAAGCTCAGCAAGTACAGCTAAATTAGCCATGATAACTTCACAGAAGTGGTATTCAGTGAAACAAACCTTTATTCACGCACAAAAAAGTCAGTCAGCTGGCTTTGTCGGGTGCTTCGGCTGGGCGCGAGGAGTGCCTGCTCCAGTTTGTTCAGGCAAATTATGAGGTCTTGGTCGCCGCCCGCGCACTCCACTCTATTTCGCAACAGACGGAGGATCTCCTGCGTTTGGGCCACTGTTGGTATTTTGCGTAGCTGTTCGTCTAGCGGCTCATCTTCTTCATCGGGGCCTCCAAGCAAGTCGACTATTTCGGCATCCATAGCTGGGGCAACGACGGGTACATCTGCGTCAGCCATCGCGAATGATTCGAAGTTGCCTTCCAGATCTCCGCCAACGATGCTGTTCACAGCTTCGTAGAGATCGTCGCAGTCCTCGCCGTCATCATCAGCGTCTTCTGCGTGCGACCGGGAAAATCCGGCATGTGCAAAGCAGTTTGCAATCTTTGCAGGTGCCAGTTCTTTCCATGAATGGCATAGTAAATGCACTGCTCCAAGTAAGTCGATGCTGTAGCCCTTGTTTGCATCATACGCAACGAGCATCCGTTGTAAAAGACTTTTCCTAATAAGGAAGCCGTCCAGTACGGCATCCTTATTCTTCAGAACAGTTGATAATGTTGACGGCGGTATTCCGAACTGTCTTGCGATTTCAGACTTCTGCCGGCCTCCTTTTTCCACCTCACGTATCAGTTCAACTTTCTGCTCCAATGTCAGACACTTCCGTGCGGGCACCGGCGGTGCCATTTTCACTTGACGGTCACTAAAAGCACACACGATGCACACACACAATGTCACGGGTTCACACAGACCTCGCACAACACACGTGCACGTGTGTCTTCCAAACACTGATGGAAAAAACCCAAGGAGCACGCCAACGCGCCAACATGGCGCCAACGCCAGGGTCCGTACTGGTCACGTGACACCACCGGCGTAGTGGCGTAGCGGGGAGCAGCCGGCACGCGGCGGAGAATCGGCGCCGCGCGCGGTGACTCTCATGCCGTCTGCACTGGCGCGCTTTAGCCTGGCGGCCGCTAGCGCGAACATCGCTCGCTCAGCGCAGACAAGGCCGCTCGGCGCGGGACGTGGACGAAAAAGCGCGCAGGCACTTCGGCGGCGTGGGCGGTCGCTCGCCCGCTCTTAGCTGCTGCCGTGAATACGCATCCGCAACTTGTTACTTCACTCTAAGCGGAGCAAGCTATCGACATGCTTCGAGTAATCGGGTCTAAAATACACGCATTTGGGTCGGGACTGCATGACACTTCGATAAAAGCGATATTTCGAATAAAGCGACTTCGTTGTAACGAGGGTTTACTGTACATGTGCTTCTATGAAGTAACGGCTGGGAATAGAAAAACTTTGTAATATCGAGGGATTCGTTATATGGAGGTTGGTTATAGGCAGGTTTAACTGTGTAAAAAAATATCGACCCTGGGGGGGTCACGTTTCGCGAAAAAGCTCAACCTTCAAAGGGTTAAAGCTTGTGCTTTCTTAGTCCCTTATCTGTTTCTTTGCTGTAGATCACTTTGATTTTTCATTCCTTATTTGTGTGTCACTTGTACCCTTCATATTGATAAGTATCGTTTAATTTGTTTCTAATACTATCTGGGTAAAAGAAAGTCGACTTCAACCCTTTGGTTGCCTTTGCAGGCGGCGGAGCGGCCCGCGGCAACGGGCACGCGCACGGTCAGATGCCATGCACGCGTCTCTTGAGGCGGTGGCTCGAGCGGCGGTGCCCTGTCCAACTCCCTGGGCGAGGCAGACACCCAGAAGCTGGGAGACCTTCTGGAAGACGAGCTGGCACAGATGGACCGTGCCATCGACGAGGCTGCTCAGCGCATTCAGGTGAGGGCTCGCCTGCTGCACGAGGCTTTGTTTCCTCGTTGTGGATAACGACGCGGGAAAGCACAGCTTTAGAAGTTGCATTGGTAGCAGCATGTACGGGGTTCGGGGCTGACAGTGTCGTTCATGGCTACCGCTGCTGACTGCGGCACTATGTAAAGTGGTGCTACCTTGCAGAGAAACACACTAATCTTATGTGCAAGATGGCACGGTTTGCTTGCCACTATCCAGAATTCTTTGGTGGTTAGCATAATCAGTGTTTCCTAGCACAGAAGATGAGGACAGTGGACAGTGGAATATGCAGGGCTGTGTGTGTTTCTTTTTTTTTCATCCTCATCTTATGCAATGGGATACGATTATGCAACACGAACAAACCCAACGTTCAACGCAGTGCTTGGAGGTGCTATGTGACATAGCATTGCCTTTAGGGTTGGCCCGCCTTTCTCACTACGCTACCTTTGAAAATGGCGTGAGTTGTTATGAAACCAGATGCAGGGTAGTTAGAGGAATTGGTTGCAGCCTGAACTCGACACAAGGTGTCAAGTTCGCAGTGCAACCAATTCATCTAATGACCTACCAACAAGCTCACTTTGCGACTCTCGCAGGGTAATTGATTAGTTGACATGCTCTCAAGCCCTAACCACACTTATGCGTTACAATGCGACAGCGCGTAGTGTGCCCTCTCCCTATGTGCGCCTTTCTCCCTCTATAGGAACGTGACACAACACCGAGTCTACATGCCACGCACTGACATGTAACACGTACGTGTGGTTAGGGCTTTACAGTGATGCAGCGTAAATAATTAGTTGACATGCTCCTCCTACTGCTGTCATATTGTTGCTGTTGCCATCATCATCAAGCCATCGCTGTTGCTATTGCCATCGTCATCATTTACACAATTAAATGCACAAACTTTTTCACTTCGTGTGGTCACATTGCATCATCTGGTAAGGCTTTGTGGAATTGCAAGCAATTTTGGGCTAGGCAGCTACATGCAATATATTTCGCATAGTGCAGGTTCTCACGCTGCTTAAATTGTCTGCAGTTCCTTTTTTTCTTTTTTAATTTTCAGCACTTTATTTGCTCGGTCTGGCAGGCTGTTCTTGTGGCTGCTGTTGTGCAGTGTTAAACCTGAATCTGGCATAAAATAAATTTTGCCATTCATGTGCCTCTTTCTGGTTTCTTCTTTTTTTTTTTTGCTTTTAGTTGTGCATATTTCTTCGCAAAAAGTGCTCTCAAAGTGTGAGAAAGCGTGCAACTCTGTGTGTTCTCTGTACAGGACATGCTGAACAAGTCACGGGAGGGCGACTCGGGTATCAAGCTGGAAGTGAACAGCAAGATCCTTGACGCCTGCACAGGGGCTCATGCAGGTGAGAGGCAGGCTACATTGTTGCATGCTGTTGTTTTCATCGCACGTAGCAAAAGGAACGGCAAGCACAAACATCAAGTCAAGCCGAAGTATTCAGTGCAGCTCATAGGTGTTCGAAACATCACTTTTACCAAAAAAACTCACAATTTATAATCAAGATTATTAGAGTAAGCCTTAAACACAATGAAATTGCTTCATTTAATTTTGTTTCACTTTTTACTACATTACATGCATATTAGGCTGAATTACCGTATTTACTCGCGTAAGGAACGCACTCGCATAATAAACGCACCCCCCAACTTCAGTCGTGAAAATTTGGATTTTTTTTTTCTCCCGCGTAATAAACGCACCCCCTACATTGATCCGCTGCAGTCCCGCGAACCGAAAAGTGACGCCTCTTTGCCCATTGATCTTTTCCGTTTTTTATTACGCCGACCCCCCTCGGTTCGCTCCCCCCCCCTTCGCCCGCTGACGCGCGCAGTTTTGTTTTTCTTTCTATCTGTGCGCGGCACGTCCCCTGTCTTTTTGAATTATCCGTGCGCCACGGCACACAGCGAGCAGATCACAAAACTGCCCGCGCCAACCAACGGTCGCTTCCTGCAAATACGAAACTTTAAGGCCCAAGCCCAACCACATGGACGCGATTTTCGAGCGGGGCGACAGGATTTTCTGTCGCAAGGGCCATCCGTCGCCGTCGCAGGCATGTCGCAGTTTTCTGGAAAACCAGATAAATTCGCTTGTCACCCAGAAAAGAGTGTGACGATTCCCGTAACATGGTGGCACCCCTGATCCTCGCTTCGGTTGCAATTTGCTCTTCATGCTTGTTATCCGCGCGTACTTCAAGGAACTCAAGACATAGGCTACCTTTTTACAGTCATATCTCACGCGGAGAGCGAGGCAGCGGCCGTATTTTGTCGTTAATCTTGTAATCGACGGTTTGTTTTGATGCTTCGGTGGTAGCTTGCTGCAATGTCAACGTCGTCGTCGTGCGAGCGGGGCGAGTTTGCCACGGAGTCACGGAGTTTGCAAAGTGCGTCGGTGCGTCGTAGCGTACGCTTCCGGCCGCCCCTCGAGATCACAGCAGATACCACTGTCTCGATTAAACAAAAGATCGCGAAAAAAGAAAGCCGCGAAACACTTTTATGGAGTGCGCGGGGACAGCTTGCAGAAGATAGCGCCATCAACCATCGAAGACGAGTGAAGTGCAATAAAGAAGCTGTTTCCAAACAGTGTACGCGTACGTTAATTGCGAAAGGTTCAGCTACCTAACTTTTTTTTTTTTTGCATTACCGCATTTTTTGCTCATCCCGAAAAAGTTTTCGTGAAATTTACCCCGCATAATAAACGCACCCCCCCAACTTTGCTTCAATTTTTCGGGAAAAAAAGTGCGTTCATTACGCGAGTATATACGGTATTTCAAGTGAATTCACCCAGGTTTTCACCCTGTATGAACTATGCAGCTCAGTGCAAAGAGGGCAATGACCCCTGTGTGTCTCGGTATTAATTAAAAGAGGCACAGTGCAATGAGAGGGCCACTCTGCCATGGGACAACTTTGCACTGACTGTTGTGCAGTGACAACCCCCCCCCAAAAAAATGACAGCAGCTGCTAATGGCATAAGAAGAATTTTTGCTATTGTCATGTCAGCCCTGTCGAGTGTGACTTTGTTCTTTAGCGTGCATTTTTTTGGGGGGCTACCATTCTGTTGGGAGCTCACTTTGTGCTTTATCTGTGCCTGTTTTAGAAGCTCATCGCTTTGAATGATAATCCTTGTGTAACGGAGCAGGCTTGCAGCCATGACACCTTCATGATAGTGGGGGGTTTGCTCGAGTACATGAACCCAAACCTGTGCGTTGTGTGTTTTAGATGAACCTGCAAACTTCTCTCTCTTGCTTAGCCAGTCAGGTAGGGATGTCTGATTTGGATGACCATATTATTTCGCAGGACGTGCTGTGAACATGTGAATGCAAGCCTACGAATTGCGCGACTTGGATCAACTGAAGAGCTTGTCTGTCTTGTCTTGGTTTGTCACCTTACTCTGTTGTGGTTGTCATGCAGGCCATACGAGAACTGGTCAAGAGCTCCAAACACCTCCAGGAAGAAATAGTGGCCAAGGAGAAGGTGAGCTCAATGGGCCTTAACCCTTTGTAGGTCGTCCTATATTTTTGACACGGTGATATAAAAGCCAGCTGTGGTATCTTGATGTAAGCTAGAAAGAAATAGTATGAAACAAATTGCATCAAAATCAAGACAGAAGTTTACTGAAAAAAAGTGGGACATATATGTCCCAAAAAGTGGGAAAACACTGTCCCACTCTCTATTGAAGGCACCATCTTGCGATTGCATCAACGGGTATTTTGGGATGAAACGGCCGGAGCAAGTGGCACTCTGTGTCACTTCTCTAGTTGTGAAGAGGAAAGTTCTGTGGACCTCATTTCAACAGGAGAACACCACCTGCAGTAGCGTCTCTTGAGTCTTCAAAGAGCTGTGGTATGTTCCTGTAAAGCTTACTTCAACGCATACATCAACCACCTTTTTTTACCGTTTGGCTATCCTTGCTTTTGCTGTCGAAATCGTCGAGTACAGATGTTATCCCTGAACATGTGCCTACATTTCAAGAGGTATATGATATCAGGAAAAATATTTCCACGCATTAATATCCGCAATTGCGCTGAGGGATTAGCAGGATAATTTCGCAGGGGATGTTCTGATGCATTTATCGGTCAAGTTATTTCGCAAATTTACAAAAACACGTTATGACTGGAAGCTAAGATCGCCTCTCTCAAAAACCAGAAAAAGAAATTATTCGGCCTTTTAATTGGTAGGTTCTATCTAGGCTTGTGCGAATAGTGAATTTTAGGTTCGAAGCGAATTCGAAGCGAATGGTGATTTTGGTCGAATAATTTCGAATCGAATTCGAATAGTATATATATCACATATTATAGAGAAAAATGGGCATATTTGTCATGACCTAGTATAACTAACCTTCATAATATTTAAAAAAAATTGAAGCAAGGCCTGTGCAAATGCCATTTTTTGCTTCAAAGGAAGTGGAAACAACTTTGAATAGTAGCAGGATTTGACTTTCAGTTGAAAGCAGGCGATAACCTGTGAAATATGTTACGTTTTAAAATTTACTATACTTAGAGCATATTAGCCGGTATAACAAGCTTTTAAATTTTAAAAAAAATGAATCTATGTGAGGGTAATCTCTTCATTTAACCATCATGTGGGGCTTCGCGGCAGTACAAGTCCCCTGGGTATGTGTTTTCGCGGCTTAGCACCACCTCACTGCAGTGAAACTACCTTTACAGGGGTTACACGTGAACTAATAAACACCTGGAAAGGTGCTTTCACGGCTTAGCATCCCTCCACTGCAGTGAAACCACCTTTACAGGGGTTACATGCGGACTAATGTGCATCTATTCGTTTGTTTCGAATACTTCGAAATTTTCGGTAATTTATATTCGAATCGAAGCAAATTCGAATACTGCAATATTCGTTCGAATATTCGAAGCATTCGAATATTCGCACAGGCCTAGTTCTATCTATCTCAAGAAGAGGAAAATTCAGAAGCTCTCATAAAAAAATTAACCGAAATTCAACGCTATTGTAACACTAGATCCGCCCTTTGAAAGCGTGGTAAAAGAATTTTCTTCGAAAATATGAAGACTTAGGTAAGATATGAGTGACTTAATGTTGCGCTAATTGCAACGGGGGATGTGGGAGAAAATTTTTTCTGTAGACGGAAAAGTGGGACGTATGTGTCCCGCTGTCGCACAAAGGGTTAAGAGAGACACTAAAGAGAAAAATTAATTTTGCCATATCCTCGTGAGTCCCAGCATGCAATATATTGCACACTCGTTCTTCGCGTCAGTGCCGTGCTGCAACTGCTGCATTTGCAAAGCCCTCTTGTACGATGTATCACAAAGCCATGTGCTGCCATCTGGCCGAGAATGAGAAGAATCAAACGAGCGATGAGCCTGGCGGGCACGTTTGAAGATGGCGTTCATTCCATCGAGCGTGGCTAGGCGAGGTTAAACCTGTGGAGCACACATACGAAAACGACTCGACACGTCCTTCTATTGCCGGAGCCTAAACAACACTGACCTTTTCTTTATTTTCTGCGCCCCTTGCACCAACCTTGCTGCCGCGCTGCTCGAGGTCATGCCCGACCTCTTCTTCCTTCACGGTGCAATCCCGTCGGTGGCGCTACATAGCTCCTCCTCCCTAGAGAGCAGCATGGTCTGCGAATGAGATCAGCACAGCCAGGAAACTCGGCGGATTGAAGTAGTGTCCGCACCAACGGGAACGAGACATGTGGGACTGGATTGAGCCATGCGACTGTGGGAGGAGTCGTCTCACAGTAGGCTGGCTTCAGGCGCTCCAGTGCGATGGTGTCGGGTTGGCCGTGAACATCCACGATATATGTCAACTCACGTTTCTCCAGTACCCAAAAGGCCCGAGGTAGTGTGGGTGGAGAGCTGGGCGAATAGGTCCAAAGCGTACAAAAACGTGGGTTGCATTGGTCAGGTCGGTTGTAATGTACGATGTGCGTTCTGGAACAGGACGTGTCGGACAGGGTTTAAGATCCCGGAAGAGGTCCTGAAGAAGGTGCACCTACTCGTGAGTAGATAGAACTGCCGAGGGTGGTTCCGAGGAGAAGAAATCGCTGGGCAGACGGAGTGGAGTACCATAGAGGAGCTCCGCGCTCGAGCACCCGATGTCCGATTTCAAGGCACACCGGATACCCAGAAGTACCAGTGGTAGACGTTAAATCCATTGCGATGGCGTGCCATGGGCAATCAGGGCTGCCTTGAGCTGTCGATGAAAGCGTTCCATGAGGCCATTGGTCTGGGGATGGTAGGCGGCCGTGCGTAGACGATGCGTGCGAAGCAAACGCAGGAGCTCGTGAAAGAGGGCAGACTCGAATTGCTCTCCTCTGTCAGTGACAATCTTGGTAGGGCATCCGAAGCGGGCAATCCATGTTATGACAAATGCTGCCGCGACCGTTGCAGCCGAGCTGTCTGGAAGCGGAGTCGCCTCTGGCCAACGAGTAAATCTGTCAACAGCTGTGAGCAGGTAGCGAAAACCATCACACGGTGGGAGTGGTCCGACGATATCAATGTGAACAATGTCGAAGCGATGGTCAGGCTGGAGAAACTGGCGTGTTGGGGGAACAGGGTACCTGTGGACTTTGGCACGTTGACAGGGTGTACATGCACGTACCCAGTCGCGTACATCTGCGTTCATCCGGGACCATACGTAGCACGATGGAACAAGGCGCTGCGAGGCACGAACGCTGGGGTGAGTGAGCTGGTGCAGTGTGTCGAAAAGCTGCTTGCGTAACGTGTTAGGGACAAAGGGTCTGGGTGTGCCTGTAGAAGTGTCGCAGACGAGGGTGGCGCCATCAAGCAGGATATCGTCCAATCGCAGTGCCGTTTTAGATGAGCGAAGTTGTGTGAGCTCGGGATCATTAGCTTGGTGTGCTGCGAGCATCCGCACATCGAGTGGCGCAGGATTTGCAGGAGATGTCATGGCATCCACGCGACTGAGGGTGTCGGCAGGTATATTCTGGTCACCGCTGACGTGTCGGATGTCGGTGGAGAATTCCGATATAAACAAGAGATGGCGGATTTCTCGTGGCGTGTGCGTCGACGACTCTCTGCAAAGCGCATATGTCAATGGCTTGTGGTCTGTGAAAATGGTAAATGGTCGACCTTCGACGAAATGGCGAAAGTGTCGGATGGCAACGTAAATTCCAAGTAACTCTCGACCGGAGGTGCAGTATCGAGCTTGTGTTGGGCTGAGTTTCTTGGAGAAAAAGGCTAGGGGTTGCCATGAGTTCTTAACCCGCCGCTGGAGAACCGCTCCCACGGCTGTGCTAGACGCGTCACTCATGAGGGCCAGAGATGCCGTGGTGTTGGGATGGGCAAGAAAGGCAGCGTTGACGAGTGCACCCTCGATCTTGATAAAGGCGTCTTCAGCAGTGCCGTCTCAAGGGAGCAACGACGTCTTGTTCTTGCTGGTAAGCAGACGGTCAAAAGGCGCCACTATATCTGCACAGTTCTTGATAAATCAGCGGTAAAAGTTAACCATGCCGAGGAACTGCCGCAGTTTCGTGACAGTTGTGGGCCTCAGGAAGCTCTGTACTGCTTCGATTTTTGATGAAAGTGGGTGGATGCCACTGGTGTCCAGGTGATGTCCCAGAAAGACCAAGTTAGAGACACCAAACTCGCTTTTAGAGACGTTGATGACGATGCCGTGGTCAGACAGTCGTAGGAGACAACGAAGATGTTGTAAATGCTCTTCTGCAGATTTACTGGCCACCAACAAGTCGTCGATGTGGGCAAAGACAAAGTGTAGACCACGCGTGACTGTGTCAATGAACCGTTGAAATGACTCGGCGTTCCTGAGACCAAACGGCATTCGCAAAAAATCGAAGAGTCCGAATGGTGTTGTAATGGCCGTCTTGGGTATATCTGACTCGGCCACGGGAATTTGGTGGTAGGCGCGGACAAGGTCAATCTTCAAAAAGATGTTGCCGCCGTGCAGAGTGGCGGTGAAATCCTGTATGTTGGGTAACGGGTACCGATCCGGAATCGTCTTAGTGTTTAGAGATCGGTAGTCTCCGCATGGCCTCCAGTCACCCGATTTCTTGGGCACCATGTGGAGTGGAGCTGCCCAGTTACTGGCGGATGGGCGAATAATTCTTAATTCCAGCATGTGTTCAAATTCTGCACGTGCAACTTTGAGCTTGTCCGAAGCGAGTCGACGTGGCCGGAAGAAAGCAGGAGGTCCAGAAGTAATGATGTGATGATGTACGTCGTGGCACACTGGTTTTTCCAATTAGGCGGTGCGGTGATATCAGGGAATTCTCGTGGCAAAGCAGCGAAGGGTTCATTGGAAACCGTAGCACAAGACAGAGCTAAATCTGTGGTTTCCGGCGCAGCAATGCCTTTCACGGAGAGGTAAGTTGTCGCGTCTAGGAGACGACGTCGCTTGACGTCGACAATGAGGCCATGGTCGGTGAGGAAATCAGCACCGATAATGGCAGAAGCAGTGATTCCACTCCTGCGCCAACTGCGCCAAAGTGCGCCATATCAGATTTACTGCGCCATCCTGATAATATCAACGGAAATTGCGCCAAACTGTGCCAGAGTCTCGGATTTTGGGGGGGGGGGGGGGGGGGTCGTATATCACCAGTAATAGCCACGCCGGCGCGTAAAAACATATGCAGCGTGTTCTCGGGGCGGCCAAATTCACAATCACGTACCAAGAATTATTCGCCTGAATAAACAGTAGTCGCGCGTGCGTCCCAAGTAATCCACGATGCTATGCTCGGTGCCGATGCAGCTTGTGTTGTGCAAGTCGGCCTAACGGCAAAACACGCTCTCCGCAGAGGCTCGTGACGTTTTGGCCAATCGGTAGCGTGTAAGTGTGGCGGCGATTCATCGGTGGACGTCGTCCGTTCCAGAAACGCTGCTGATAGCTCGTTTCAAGAGTCGTACTGCAAGTAATTAAACCAATTTTCACTAATAACTATACGCGTGCTGCCAGAATGTTTGTCACATCTATTTCTGGACATCGCGGAATGAAATCTGGGAACACCATAGGAATAGATACAATGTTACACCTCCGCCCCTCGCTTTCCAGGATCAATAGCTGATGGTTAAAAAAATTATAAAATCACGGTATCGCATTCATATATTAAAAGAACTCGTTGTTGGGCTAGTTGGTTGCTGATTTCCAAAAAATAATTAGAGGGCAAACACACAGCACATTCACACACGCCCACACACTCAGGTGCGTGTTTGGTGCCTGGGTGTGTGCGTGTGTGAATGTGCCGTGTGTTTGCCCTCTAATTATTTTTTGAAAATCGTATTCATCGCTTCGTTCTGGGGGGTGGGAGGCTGCGTCGCTCGAAGGGCGCAGTCGCTGGCGCGCTATCTCGAGGCATGATGAGACTGCTCGTAATCTTGCTGTGCTTTCAACGCTTACTTCACGTTTAAAGAACGGACAACACGAAAACCGCTTCGGCACCTAGAGTGGCCATATTCCCATTAACCAGCGTTCTGTTTAGTTAGGCGAGATCGGGTCCAAAATAGCTGCTGGCCTTGCTTCGTGTAACCATACAATTTGTTCGTTTCGCTTAAGCTCGAAGCAGTGAATGCGATACCAACTAATTGTATTGTTATACGAAGTAAGGCTTGACGTCATCCGCGAGAAGCGCTAGCGGCGGGGTCGCCATTTTGAAAGTCCGCGCACTCGCTAAAGGTTTTCTACACGCGCTGTGTTCGAGACCCGTACGGCGACTTGGATGACTAGAGACCTCCGGAACACCTCTTGCATGCCGATGTACAGTCGCGGCCACTGTTAGATGCAACACGGCGCGCGTGGCCGCGCTCACAGATTTAGCGGCGCGTCGTCTGAGCCGACGACGCGCAGCTAAATCTGCCTCTGGAACTGATTGCGCTTGCGCCGCAATACTGCGCGGCGCCCGTCGTGGCGCTCAGCGGAGCGCGGCCACCCACCCCGTGTTGCATCTAACAGTGGCCGCGACTGTACGTGCAGCACGAACGGCGCGTACGAACAGACCTCCAAAATGGCGCGGCGATGGTATTGCCGCCTTGCGGATCTAGGCTCAGTGGCCGCTCCAGGGAGAGAAGCACTTTTCGCACTGTCTGTACGCGTTGAGAGCACAACACGTAGAAGGGTATACGAGCCGTCTGTGATGCCTGCCGAAACAGCGCGCGCCAGCGATCGCGACCACGCCCTTAAAGTCTAAAGTTCAGTGTTGCTGCTCTAGCGACACAACCCCCCCCCCCCACCACCGCCCCTCCCTTTGCGTTCTTTCATGCTCTTTGAAGACGGGTGGGGCGTTCCTTTCTGTTTGAGTAGCAGTCGATGGCAGGCCTGGCACGCGCGGTGATGTTATCGGATGCGGCCTCCATGCAACGGAGATAGGTCGGCTCTCTTTATCTCTGCTTCAGCCGCGTTCGTCGCCCCTGCTCGCGCGCTTTTACCCGAGTGTAAAACGTACGATGCGCGGGGGGATGTTATCGATTTAGACATTACACAAAACATGACGGCGGCGGCAAAAGTCGAGAATGTTCATATAACAGCTGCTATCGCAATAAAAGCAAAATGGCTGTCGCCTTCGAGTCGTCTTAGGCGAATGCATAAGGTACCCAGTGAGTTTTATTTTTTTTTTAATCTTTTTTTTTTTTGTTTTGCTGTGTTTTCTAGAGGGCAAACACGGGGTTTTCGGTGTACAAACAGAATTCCCTAGCCATATACAACTTCACTGCAAAAGGACAACGAAGTTTGTGAAATCATGTAGTCCACGGTTGAACGAACTTCCTGAAATTTTCGCGGAAGCTTGATTGAAGCGGATCTCCATATCCGGGCAACCCTGCGCATGCGCAAATGATAGTCCGGAAGCACTGTGAGAATGCTGTTGCTCCAGCCCAGAGAGGCCTCAGAGAGAGGGAAAGGAGTGTCGGAGGAGGTTGGCTTTATGAGGCTAGCTAAGTGGCGTCATGTCGCGCCCAGCAATATAATCGATCGTGAAGAAAAAGAGCCTCTCTTTCTCCTTGGAGTTGTCTTAGGGCAATGCATTTGGGACAGTGTGAGTCTCTAGCGTTGAGGCATTGTTGTACGTCGCAGCGATTGTCTACAATGTCTGCTGATTATCACATACATTTTATGTAGAATGTTATTTCATAAAGTACGATTTTATTGAACCGGTATTGTGTTTATATGCTATGAAAATAGTCGCTGAACAAGTTGTCCCAAAATGCTCAACCGCATGACGCCCTCATTTCTGCATCATCGAGTGAAATAGGGAGTATTCCTAAGATGATTGGTTCCTTGAGATTTGCAATGAATCGAAATATTTTTAGCTCTTCACAAGAGCCCCAAAATAATTATTCAGGCCCTTGAATGTAAATGCAACTTGCTTCTCCAGTGTACTCTAGGATGTTAGTTGCTCCAGTTGCTCCATCTGGGAGCACTCCAGAGTGCTCCCAGATGCTAAATTACCTGCTCCAAAGTGCTCCAAAATGAAAACTTTGCTGCTCCAAAAATTGCTCCAAATCAGAAGCCCTCGGTAGCATCACTGCAGAAGGAACGTCGGCGACCATGAAGAGCCAGCGAAATGGTCTTCGTAGTCTGAGGTTGAGTGGGAGCGACCGTTGTCAAAATACTGGAATTCATTCACAGCTTCCATTCACAGCTTGCAGGAACAGCATTGGAGTAACGGCGCAATCCATACGTGTAGCAGGTAGAATGCTGACCTGTGCGCCTGTGTCGATTAGAAAGCGTTGCCCAGTGACCTTGTCATTTACATAGAAGAGGTGACATGGCGTGGGTCTGTGACCGCTCGTTGCCGCTAGCGGTCGGCCGGACGATTTTTCGACCAGGCGCAAGGGAGGAGGCAGTGACGTGCACGGGCACCAAAATGGCGGTGATACCAGCAGATGTCAGACTGCTGTGCCTGACCGTTGCGCTGGCTCTCGATGGATGGGCAGCGTCGATAAGATGGGGAACGGTAACGTCGACGTGAAGAAGGAGAAACACTCCTTCGAGTGGTGGCAACGAGAAGCTTCTCCAGTCTATCGCATAACTCAGCGACAGGAAATGATGTTGATGCTGGCTCGGACCGCTCTGTCAGTGAAGGGCTGACGGCCTGCGATGCTGAAGCCGGAATTGCAGCTGCAACCACTGGAAGTGGATTGGCAACTTCCATAACCTTTTCGGCCAATGTAGCGAGCTCAGACAAATTCTGGGTTGAAGCAGTTGCCAGCACCATCTGGACTTGGGTGGGCAAGCGCTGAAGGAATAGCTCACGAATGACAGTGCTGGCCATGGTGGAAATGCGTGGATCAAGAAGATTAAGGAATCGACGCAGTAGCTGGCTTGGCCGTTGATTGCCGAGTTGTTCGACTGAGAGTAGCTGTTGCAACCATGTGCGTTCCGACATAGCTGTGCGGTCCAGTATAGCGGCCTTGATTACGTCATAAGGCGACTCTGGTAGGTCGTGCGCGAACGAATGCAGAAGGTCGAAAATCTCGTCAATGACCGTTGCTGGAAGCGCGTCGACCACAAGGAGGTACTTGCGAGTCTGGGACGTAATCCGCGAGAGTTCAAAACGGGCCTCTGCTTGGATGAACCATGCCGAAGGATTCCGTTCCCATAACCCTGGCAGTCGGATGGTGTTCGAGGTAACCGCAGCTGTTGAATTGGTCTCGGCGTCTGCCGGGTTGGTCGAGGCTTGCTGGCATTCGTTGCCGGTGGTTGACATGGCTTCACGTCTTTTTGTTTTGTGTTGCTCGTTATGATCAGGCACAAGTTGCTACTTGATCCAAATATCCGCGGTCACCAATTGTGGAGCACACATAAGAAAACGACTCGACACGCTACAAACCATCCCCGGTTAAACCAAGGTGGTGCACAGCTCTGGCTTGGTTATTGATAAGCAACAGCACAGAGGGGGGTTTTCTTGCGGACACCCAACATTCTACCTCAAGCTTTAAGACTTAACTTCGCTGTTAAAAGCGCCGTTTTTTAAGTGGCCGCAATCTTTTTTTTTTTCTATGCTTCTCTGCATAACAGCTCTGCGTTGCGGTGAATCTAACTTACGTCCTCCCTTTTTTTGTGAGATGGTCATAAAGATTTTGTTGCAGTTTCCTACGACATATGCACGCAAGCGTGCTCTTTCTATGCTTGCATATTTGAAACACAGACACAGTTAGACACAGGTTGAATGTGGCTGAAGACCATCAACTAATTGGCAAGTTGTTGAGATTGAATCGGCATGGCACTTTAGTTTGACCATTCTCTGCCAGGTAAAAACAAAAGACACCTATTTCATGCCGCATGTTGCATTAATTTATGACGCCCCACTTTCTCTTGCTGCAAGGGGTCCCAGAACCACTGGTCTAAGCAAAACAGTCGTGGTGTATTTTTACGTCGTTTTTTTAATCCAACATCAGTGCATTTTGCATTTTGAATACTTCTCATGGTGATCTGATTCTGAATGGTGCCCCCCAACAATCTGTACCGCCTTAGCGAAAAGAAAGCTCGGGCATACGGCTCTCTTGTCTCATTCACATTGGCAACTGTGCAACCAAGTTGGTCACAAATGTTCTGGCACACTCAGATTGCAAAGCAACCGGTTGCTTTTGGTTAAGAGGAGATGGTTTTTGCTCACTTCTCTTCTTGCAGTCCCACGTCTGCAAATCAAGTGGAAAGCCAAAAAAGTCGCTTTTCCGCCAAAAGTTACTGGTTGATATCACGGACACACGGCTGCAAAATCAAGCAGCCAGAGACTGCCGAAACGGTCACTTTTCAACAAAAATTGACCATTTGTGACTGGTAACATCGTGGCACGAGTGTACTAAATTGTGTGCAACCAGCACGGTCGTGCAACCTTAACAGGTGCCAATGTGAGTGAGCCCTTGCAAGCGCAGCATCTTTCATAATTAAGTATGCTGTTCCTGTGTTTCCTGCCCAGGGCTCCGCGTCAAAGAAGGAGTTTTACAGTCGGAACCACCGCTGGGCCGAGGGTCTCATCTCGGCCGCCAAGGTGGTTGGCCTTGGAGCCAAGTTCCTTGTGTAAGTTGTCACATTTGAAAGCGACACGTTGTTTCCTGCATTCAACTTCGTTGTGAGCATTTTAATGTACTCACATTGTGCCCGCACCACACTGGTAACATTACTTGCTGTTGTAGTCTATAGCAGTTTTGTTTCCCTAGATGCTATGAGAGGTAACTATGAGAGGCTGGTCGTTCGGGATTTCTCATCTTTGAACACATTCAAGCGTGTGGGCTATAAGTGAATTCACCTCATTCTCAAAGCCAAAAAAGAAAGTTTGCAGTGTAATGACTTGCCTTGGCCTGAGTTTAGAGCCCTGCACCACTGCCAAAAATCGCTACATTCAGGGAGGGCAATCAACCTTGCTAGATCACTTTGCGAGTATTGTAAGATAGACAGAGTTTCTCTTGAGTAAAAGTAGCTTGGAAGGGTGCCACAAATTGTCATCTGTGTAAGCCAAAGCTTCCAACACCGCAAAATTTAGCAAAAGTGACCATCACTCTGAGAGTGATTGCCCAAGAACATCGCCTCGTGTGGCTTGCAGGAGGTGAGGTGAGGGTCACTTATTCTGCGACTCTAGCGTGTGGAACCTAGGATAAGCAAATTAGGTTACTTAACCCTTTGAAGGTCGATTTTTTCGTGAGATGTGTCCCAAAAATGTGTTTTTTTTTATTCCTGAATTAAATTCTTCAGCCAACTCTTTTAGAAAAAAAATTTGTCCAAAATTTTTTGGGTGACCGTAAAGTGACAAAAAAAAATCTGTTGTGTTGTTACATACACATGGTGTATTCGTGAGTAACAGCTAGATAAATTCTAAAAAAAAAAAAAACTGTACGACTTAAAAAATTATGCATTAAAATGGACGTCTGTGTAGTTCACAGACGTACAAAAATAAGTGCACGAAGTGGCGCTAAGTGGAAACAGAGGCAGAAAAGCCACTTTTGAGCCAGTCAGCATCGTCTCACCGTGCACG
The DNA here is from genome assembly GCA_030522465.1 of Rhipicephalus appendiculatus. Taxonomy (NCBI): domain Eukaryota; kingdom Metazoa; phylum Arthropoda; class Arachnida; order Ixodida; family Ixodidae; genus Rhipicephalus; species Rhipicephalus appendiculatus. Next base: position 70,283 of record JALIZH010008641.1, on the reverse strand, counting down.
CTTTTGAGATATCGCTCACTCATCAGTATCTGAGTCTTAACTTATAAGTAACGCCACGTATGACGGGCTGACATTTACTGAATCAGATTCTGATTGGGCAGTTGAGCGGTGATTCAGGAATCGCCGCTAGACTCAGTTGCGGCAGAGAAACTGGCGCGCACTTTCATAGCGAAAGCAAACTGTGCGGGTGAGTGCACTGAAGAAAACTGTAGTTGTGAGCACGTCCGGAAAGAGAATACAAGTCAGAAACCTCTAATAATCCTTCGTCTTATTGCCAACGAGACGGGAGTGGTTTTTGTGAGTGCCAAAAACAGGGAACACAGCCACTGTGGCATCGTTTGTGTCAATCAGCGCCTGTACGGAAACAGGCGTAATCGCGTACCGGGGAGCTATAAACGAGAGAGTAACAAATCGGTCACCTTTTGAAACATTCTAAACCGCAAAGCCATCACTTTTGTGGATGCAAGAAGCGGAAACTGGCCAAAGAACGAAACCGAAACTAGCCGGCACTCTGCTGCAGTAAAGCATAAAAAAAAAAACAATAAAACGGAGAGACATTTGCACAAGGAAAAAATTCCACGTACAGTGAAACCCCGGTTTTACGACGTTCTCGGGACCAGCGAAAAATCGGCGTAAAATGCGGACGTCGTAAAATCCAAACACGAAAATTTATGCCCACAAAAACACGTTTAACACGGCAGATTAGCGAGAGACTTCAATGCAAACTACCAACAAGCTCTACAGGGCTCTAAAACCCACAAAAGGCATGTTCACCTATGGGAGAAAAAAAAAACGGCTGGGGGAGGGGGGGCATCTTCGCTAAGTTTGGCCATCGCGGCTGCCGTGGCTGCGGCCAACACACCTGCAAAGCGATATAGCAGCTGCGCCAAACACCTGCCGCTGAAAAGGTCCCGTCTCCTTCAAGGAGCAAAAGGGGCACTTGGCCCCTCAAGCGTGCTAGCCCATTCCCCTACCCAAGCTACACGAGCACCCCCCCCCCCCCCCCCCCCAGCTAAGATGCTACGCAGGTTAGCACCCCCATAGACAAAAGAGAGTGTCAGTGCCGGGAACACCCAGCCTCCCGCGTACGCAGGCTCCTGGGTTCCTTTGAACTCCCAGCTACAAAGGAACCCTGGAGAATACAAAGGAACACAAGAGCGCGCGTAGGCGGGAGGCTGGAAGTCCCTGGCACTTAATCCTTCCGACGCCCTAGCGCCACGAAAGCAGGAAAGAATGGGGAAACCACAACCACGTCCCTTTACGACGCTTTCACGGCCGCTCGGAGGGTGAGGGGAAGACGAACGAACGGCAGCGGAAAGCCGAAATGAACCGGTTTCCCGAGCGCTTGACATGCGAAGGGGTGCCCCTTTTGCTGGTGCGACGAAGGACACCCGCGGACTTCCCTTTTGTTCGCCATTGGGTCCCCTCAATTCGCGGCTGGATCGTTGTGAAACGCGGGTTCGGCGGAAAACGGCGTCGGTAAATTGGGGTTTTTAATGCATTGCGTCTATGGGGCTTTCGCCGGAACAGGACAAATCCGTCGTAAAATGCGGGTCGTCGTAAAACTTGGGGACGTAAAACCGGGGTTCCACTGTATTCCATACCTGCCAACTCTCCCGAATTGTCCGGGGGACTCCCGAATTTTGACCTAATCTCCCGATTGTACGAATGCTATCTCGAATCTCCCGAAAAGTGGCCGCCACATCAGAGGCGTTTTTTATTTCTATCACGCGCGCACGTCCTGCTGCGACAGTTGCGGTGCTGCGGAAGAGCACTCACCACTACACTTCTAGTTCATTGTAATCATACCGTAGAGTACCGCTAAGTATATCTGGGCGAAGGCCGGCGGCCGCGAGACGCGCTCGCCACCGCACCAAAGGAAGGCGAGGGAAAAGGTACCTCAACTTGTGCGTCTGTCTGTTTTGGCCCCCCGCATTTTGTACGCTAGGGCTACGTCACCTGCCTAGGCGTCAGTTGTGTTTGTTACGTGGTTGTGGGTGTTGCGTGTTTCCCCGAGTTCAGTTGGAAGGTGGATGGCGGGGTGAAAAGCAAAGAAGTACTTGCAAGTGTTTCTGGATGCATACACAGCTGTTTCCGTGCTTTGTGGCTTCGCGGAAAAGTGACAAGTACGAATTTTGTATCACGTGCGCCTGTGATGTAAGTGTTTCGCACAGCGGTAAGGCCGACCTAAAGGTGCACATCGCTTCACAGAAGCATCAGAACTACGTTCGTGCTGCGGAAGGGCAGGGCAACATCGGAAGTTCCTTCCAAAAGAGCTGCGAAGACGGTGTGATCCGCACAGAATGCCTATTCATGAGATTTCTTGTGAAACAAAACTTGCCGCTAAGCGTTAGTGATCACGCAGGACCGTTGTTTCGGCAATTGTTCCCGAAGTGCGAGGACGCAAAGTGGTACGGGCGCGGACGTACGAAACCAACTGCCATCGTCGGGGAAATGGCTGCAGATGCTGAAAACACAGTGGTGGAGGCTCTGAAACGCCGTGCTTTCGCAATCACAGTGGACGAAAGCAGCAGCGGGTCGCAAATGTCTGAGTCTCAGTAATTTCCGATATGCACCCCCCCCCCCCCCCGCTGCGGTCTCCCAAATTTTCAAGCTGCAAAGTTGGCAGGTATGGTATTCCCACAGTGTGGCAGCACATGCCAAACAAGAAAAATGATCAAAAAAGGCACACGCTTTAAACATACAGGCAACGACGTACATGTACATCTTTGAGCACCTTGTGGCTCTAGCGAATGACGTACATGTATGTCTGATCCTCAAAGGCTAAAGCCTTTAGAGATACGTAGCTGCGAGCTTTCTGTTTCACTTTTGTAGTACTGTGCAGAGGTCGGCTTTCATCGTGACACCTGATTTCAGGGATGCGGCGGACCGTGTCGTGTCAAGCGGTGGTGGCAAGTTCGAGGAACTGGTGGTGGCCAGCCAGGAGATCGCTGGTGCCACTGCACAATTGGTGGTTGCCTCTCGTGTGAAGGCTGACCGCGGCTCAACTCGGCTAGCAGCGCTAGGGGCAGCCTCCAAGGGCGTCTCTCAGGCGACAGGGAACGTAGTGGCCACCGCCAAGGCCTGCGCTCACCTTGTTGAAGATTCGGGTGAGATGCTGCTCCTACTAGCCATTGTTTGTTTGTGTGCTTGTATGTTTGTTTGTTTGTTCGCAGTGTGCCAAAAGTGAAATTATGTCCAAATTATACTTATCTTATGGTTCCTGGTTTCAGTTGTTGTGTTTCAATGTGGCTTGAATGAAAAAGCAATCGTGTATTGGATTCTGGCACACATTAAAGAACCCCAGATGGTTGGCAGGTCGTTTAAGGTTTTTTTTAGGGGCGAAGCTCCTTAGGGCATAGGCTAGTCCGGCGTCCTGCGTCGTTGTCGTCGTAGCCACTCCTGTGTGATGACGATGACGCTGCCATCACGGCACAGCACATGGAATGTACCCACTATGCGTCGTAACGATGATGACGCTGATAACGATGACGATCGCGATGCCATACAACACATGGCATCGCGATATGGTCTCACATGCATATCGTTTGACCACATGCAACCAACCACCATCCGAGGAACCTGCATCGATCTCGTCTTTGCAAACTTTCCACTACGACCCATCCAGGAACCGCTCTCCCTCCATTTCACCGACCGTAAAGCCGTTATAATGAAGGGGGGAACGGAAGCCACGGCTTATGTAAACGGTAACCACAACCAACGAAGAAACGAAAACAAAACGGAAAATCACGGCTCACGAATAAAATATAAATTTCTTATATATATACACACAGTGTTTGTCACGTCTTTGATGATGTACTGGGCGAATTTCACGGAAGATTCACGGTTCACCGATGAACCTCCAGAGCTTCGCCCACTCATCATCATTCACTCCGTGGATATGCTGTGATTTTTTTCTTTAGTAGATTAACAAATTTACAAATTTATGCCCCGCCAAACATGACACAAGGCCTCAGCCAGGGGCCAAGCTGTGGTCCAATGCAGCAGTGTTACCTGGTTGAGTGGAAGCTGAGAAAGCGGGAAATTGTGAGATATAAAACCCACATACAGAAATGCACCCTAACATCTACCCACAACTGTACTTGAACAGCTGGCTTCCTTTTAACATCCGATGTGAGCATGCCCAGATGGACACAATGAGTGTCTTAAGCATGTTTACACAGCTAGAATTTGACCAAGCTGAGTTATAATAATCAAGACGAGATGAATTTTTGTTTACTGGGGTGAATCTGTTTAATGGTTGGATATCAATCTAGGTGATCAGTAAGGCATGCTAGGAGCCACTGAAATTCAGCCTGTACCACGAAGTCTCGCATACTAATTGAAACCATTGAGAATACAATCATTGAATTGTAGGCTTGTGCGAATATGCGAATGCTTCGAATATTCGAACAAATATTGCAGTATTCGAATTCGCTTCGATTCGAATTCAAATTATTGAAAATTTCGAAGTATTCGAAACGAACGAATAGATGCATATTAGTCCGCATGTCACCCTCCTGTAAAAAGGGTCTCACTGCAGTGAAGTGGTGCTAAGCCGTGAAAACATGTATCCAGGGGAAATCCGCGCTGCCGCGAAGCCCCACTTCACGGTTAAATGAAGATATTACTCTAACATTGATTCATTTTTAAAGTTTAAAAGCTTGTTATACCGGCTTATATGCTCTAAGTATAGTAAATTTTGAAGCGTAATATATTTTACCGGTTATCACTTGCGTTCTACCGAAAGTCAAATCCTGCTACTATTCAAAGTTGTTTCCACTTCCTTTGAAGCAAAAAAAAAATGGCATTTGCACAGGCCTTGTTTGAATTTTTTAAAAAATATTGTGCAGGTTAGTTAGGTCATAACAAATATGCCCATTTTTTTTATATACACTATTCGAATTTGATTCGAAATTATTAGACCAATGTCACTATTCACTTTTAATTCGCTTTGAACCTAAAATTCACTATTCGCTCAAGAATTATTATGGCCTTCGGGCTTCTGAGCTAAGTGTTGCGAGTATGGTTTCTGGATTCCAATTGCTGCATTTTGATGTGTCTTATATGAAAAAGCTTTCGTATTAGAGTCTGGTGCATATTAAAGATCCCCAGATTGTTGTACTTAGTCAAAAGCCGTGCGTTAACACTAGTTTCACACTTTACTAACAGTTGACCATTCGATACTGTTGAACATTCTTATAATGAATCTGCATTGGACATGAAAATGTGTTTGCTATATCTAGTGTATATTATAATGTGTATGTCTTACATGTACAGATGAACCTCTTTATAAGAAACACTGATGTAAGCGACAAATGGGTATAAGGGGCACGAGCGTGCCTGCATTGGAATAGCGGTTCATGAGAAAATGAGAACATGGCACCCTGGTTATAAGAGACAAGAATTTCCCTTGGTGCATCTCTTTTATGAAAGGGGTTCAACTGTATTATGAAGGAAAATTTTAGATTTGCTTTTGTTACAGCCGCCAATGTCTTATAATCTGCCTTGTTATATCATGGTTCAACACTATTTGCAATATCTTGCATGCTGTCTTTGTAGAGACTCCAAATGTCATGGCAGACATATTGGTAGTTGCCAGGCTCATTCTTGAGCAGCCTTGTTGGCTCTTGAAGAAAAGAGGTCAATATGAAAACTCTTCGTGACATTCTCACACAAGTTACAGCGTTAGTGTGGTACAGTTTCCGCTTGGCAATCCTAGAAAACTTCTTTGAACTAAGCATGCAGACATTCACGAAAGTTGTTTCGGTGTGCCCTCTCCGACTTTATATGCAAGCGTTGTCTTCTTTCTTTTCTTTTTCAGAAGTGCTCGATTTCTCAAGAGACTCACACTACACCAGGCCAAGAGATTAGAAATGGAATCACAGGTATGGCCGGCCAGTGCTTGACGCTGCGCCTGCTTTCTCTTTTTTCTTTTCTGGCTAGCTTTTCTATTTTTGATGCCAGGGCAGCGTCTTGTCACCTTCTAGCAAGATGCAAGTCTATTTTATAGTTGTTTCTAGTGGAAACAAATGCTAAGGAGGTCTGTAGCATGTATGGGGTTCAGCCAAAAGGTTTATACTGACCACTTGACAAGTCTACCCTAAGTACGCAGTTTAAATTTATTGAATATACATTGACCTAGTTGCAGCGACTTGCTTACATGCTCACATTAGCGTTAGCCTACATGAGTGTCACTAAGCTTAAGTTTATGCTGAAAAAAGTTTAGGTTCAGTGACACAATACCATATCCCAACAAGCCAAAATAAATCCAGAGCACACCACTATAGCATCTCTCATCTTCAGGGTCGTTTCGAGACATGAAATGCTCCAGATCAGTCAGTCATTAGAAATGTGGCAGATGTTGTGGGAATCGAGCGCGCCCTCCCTCTTGGCGCCTCGTTCCCCATATAGCACATGTGCTGGCTACCGTGGCTACGCTGCCAGGACTCTTTGCTTGGTGCAAGCCATGCGTCGGTCTTTTCTACACGGAGACACGTGTCCGTACATGTCTGGACAATGCTTTCCCATGGCTCTCCACACACCACACCACGCTAGCACACGTCATGGCGTTTCTCCTGTCCTCATTGGCCACCCGTGACAGCCCCTCTGACATGGAGCTAGCTCTGTCTGGCAATGGCTCGCCGCATCAACTGCTCTCAGGCCTGCACGAGAAGTCGACACTCGTCCGTGCTCTCAACTGCTGCCCTTTTTGTGATAGTCGTAGCGCCGCCGGCAAGCGTACACTCGGTTGGTCTTGCAGAGTTTCCCTGTCGGCCTGCAAGTTCGTGATTGTCGCACTGTGCTGTATCTTGAGTTAATAAAACCGTGTTTGTTGACGAGACGCGAGTCAACCAGAGCCAGAGCAGCGCATCAACCTCTCGTGCTGGCCTGAGAGCACCTCCCCCTTGGCGAGCAAGCGCCAGGCAGCAGCGACGTCAGGGTGCAGAGAAGGCTGTCACTGGTGGCCAATGAGGACAGGTGTGTCCAGTGGCACGTTCTAGCATGTCGTGCACTCGAGCCGCACGGGGCCGGCACACGTGCTAGCTGTGGAATGAGGTGCCAAAGTGGAGGGCACTCTCGATTCCCACAATGTATGGAAAAGTTTGAACCCATCAGCCTTAGTTGGAGACGCTACAGTACTTAATACACATTGCACTTTGTATTGGGAGCGCATAGAAAAATTTTACATGAGTAATTAGAAATGCTGCAGTGCTTCCTGTGTCATACATATGTGATTGCAGACAATCTTGTAATACCGTGTTCTTACAGTGTCACATGCTCAAATGTGAACACTTGCAAGAAAAAATTAGCAGCTCCATCATTTGTGCACCATTTGTGTGATGTTTTTGCATGTTTCAAACTAGCTATCATACCCTCAAATGGCTCAATCGTGAACTGTCTCTTTCTTCCGCAATGCCGCAATAGGTCCGTGTCCTGGAGTTGGAGAGCAGCCTGGAGCGGGAGCGTGTCCAGTTGGCGGCGCTCCGTAAGCGCCACTATCACCTGGCTGGAGCCAGCGAGGGATGGGACGAAGCACCTGAGGTGAGGACTCACTTGCAGCAGCAGTGTTCTCTGTGAGCTCCTTTCTCTTAGTCTTCATTGCCTTTGTTATCATCCAATGGCAGTGCAGCAAGCTGTCCTCTACGAACATTTTCCGAGAGAGCACGGTGCACCAAATGAAGGGATAAAAATGGCTCGAAAAGCAGGATGAGAATGACCAGACAAAACGGCGTCCTGTCCTATGTGTTATTTTGTTGTTCCATTTTTCATGCTTTTGATGCTAACATTCCCAATGCCGCATGAAGTAATCGCAGGACACTTAGGCGAAGTGCACTTGCATAGGTGCGGCGTGGCGCAGCATTCCATATATCGATTGTAAAGCTTAGTAATACTTTGATATGTGTTGCACAGTGCTGTGCTTTTGCATGGGATTTTCAGGATGTTACAACCAGTTGACAGAGTGAATAATTCAGTGTATACAGGTACGACAATATCTGTTACATATTACTAGAGGTGTGCGAATACCGTATTTACTCGCGTAATGAACGCACTCGCATAATAAACGCACCCCCCAACTTCAGTCGTCAAAATTTTGATTTTTTTTTTCTCCCGCGTAATAAACGCACCCCCCTACATTCAACCGCTGCAGTCCCGCGAACCGAAAAGTGGCGCCTCCTTCCCATTGATCTTTTCCGTTTTTTATTACGCCGACCTCCCTGACCTCCCCTCGGTTCGCACCCCCCCCCCCCGTTTCGCCAGCTGCCGCGCAGTTCCTTGTTTTTCTTTCTATCTGTGCGCGGCACGTCCCCTGTCTTTTTGAATTATCCGTGCGCCACAGCGAGATTCTCTAGCGGTGAGAGTGTAGAGACATCGCTGTTCACAAGCACACAGCGAGCGAAGGTCACAAAACTGCCCGCGCCAACCAACGGTCGCTTCCTGCAAATACGAAACTTTGAGGCCTAACCACATGCACGCGATTTTCGAGCGAGGCGACAGGATTTTCTGTCGAGAAGGGCCATCCGTCGCCGTCGCAGACATGTCGCAGTTTTCTGGAAAACCAGAAAAATTCGCTTGTCGCCAAGAAAAGTGCGTGCACGAAGGACGAAATCGCGATTCGAGCCTGCGGATTGCGTACTACGTCAGCCGTTCCCGCGTCCCCGCTTCAGTCCGCGCGGAGCGATTCGTGAAACGACGAAGGCCCAAGTCACAGTTGGGATCCTCGGGGAGCAAATCCTCACTTCTAGCGTGAATTCTCCCCTGTCGTGTGAATGCTGGCTGCGGAGAAATCCGAGTTGTCCGAATCGCATCACATGTCACATGACTGATTCGTCCGCGATCACGTCCGTCGTGTGAATACAGCTTTACATGGGGCACCCCTGATCCTCGCTTCTGTTGCAATTTGCTCTTCCGCGCGTACTTCAAGGAACGCAAGATGTAAGCTACCTTTTTACAGTCACATCTCACGCAGAGAGCGAGGCAGCGGCCGTATTTTGTCGTTAAGCTTGTTAGCGACGGTTTGTTTTGATGCTTCGGTGGTAGCTTGCTGCAATGTCAACGTCGTCGTCGCGCGAGTTTACCACGTTGCAAAGTGCGTCGATGCGTCGTAGCGTACGCTTCCGGCCGCCCCTCGAGATCACAGCAGATACCACTGTCGCGATTAAACAAAAGATAGCGAAAAAGAAAGCCGCGAAACGCTTTCATGGCGTGCGCGGGCACAGCTTGCAGAAGATAACGCCGTCAACCACCGAAGATGAGTGAAGTGCAATAAAGAAGCTGTTTCCAAACAGTGTGCGCGTACGTTAATTGCGAAAGGTTAAGCTTCCCAACGTTTTTTTTTTTTTTTTTTTTTTTTTGCATTACCGCATTTTTTGCTCATCCCGAAAAAGTTTTCGTAAAATTTACCCCGCATAATAAACGCACCCCCCAACTTTGCTTCAATTTTTCGGGAAAAAAAGTGCGTTCATTACGCGAGTATATACGGTATTCGAACTTTCAAATATTTTTCGAATAGCTTTTGCTATTCTATTCGATTCGCACTGGAATTTTGCTATTCGTACTTCCGGAAAATACATATAACGGTTTATAATAACGGAAAATCGGCATGCAGCATGCTTGGTTGTGCGTTTTGGGGCGCCGACGTGCAAAACTGCTAGCCACTTCCACCGGTGCTCCAAGTGGTCACTGCGTGACGAGCATGGGCAGGGGGGTCCGCTGCCGATGAGTAAAATGCCCATCCATGGTACTGAGGAGCCAGTGGGCGATGCGATTCATTGCTTGTGGCGAAGCACATAGTGGATTCGTCTCGTAAAGCGGCGCAATGAGCGGAGTTAGGCCTAGCCACGACTTGGGTCACGGTGTGCATGGCTGCAGTGCCCGATGTTTCAAAGTACGTCATTCTCAATCGCAAGTACTAAGATGCGTCCCGCGACGGTCTTCATCATGAGGTTTGAAGTGTGGATAAGCAGAACCTCTAACCGTGGGTTCCACGAGTCAAAACTATGTACTAGGCTTGTGCGAATATTTGAATGCTTCGAATATTCGAACGAATATTGCAGTATTCGAATTCGCTTCGATTCGAACTTGAATTATTGAAAATTTCGAAGTATTTGAAACAAACGAATAGATGCATATTAGTTCGCATGTGACCCCCTGTAAAGGTGGTTTCACTGTAGGGGAAGGGTGCTAAGCCGTGAAAGCGCCTATCCATGTGTATATTAGTCCACATGTAACTCTCTGTAAAGGTGGCTTCACTGCAATGAAGTGGTGCTAAGCCGTGAAAACACGTGTCCAGGGGAAATCTGCACCGTCTCGAAGCCCCACTTCAAAGTTAAATGAGCATATTACCGTATTTACACAAATATAGGTCAACCCATTTTTTCAAATTTGACAATCCAATGTTGGGGGGGTCGACTTAGAATCGAAACCAAAACTAGAGCTTTTTTTTTTTCTTTTCTTTTCTTTTCTTTTTTGCCGAGCGATTTTTGGGGGGGGTCGACCTACATTGGAGTCGACTTACATTCGTGTAAATACGGTACCCTCACATCGATCCATCATTTTTTAAGTTTATATTCTTGTTATACTGGCTTATATGCTCTAAGTATAGTAAATTTTAAAACATTAGATATTTTACATGTTATCACTTGCATTCTACCGAAAGTCAAATCCTGCTACTAATCAAAGTTGTTTCCACTTCCTTTGAACCAAAACGAATTGCATTTGCACAGGCCTTATTTCAGTTTTGATAAAATATTGTTCAGGTTAGTTGGGTCATTACAAATATGCCAATTTTTCTTTATAATATATGATATACTATTCGAATTCGATTCGAAATTATTCGACCAAAATCACTATTTGCTTCGAATTCGCTTCAAACCTAAAATTCACTATTCACACAAGCCTACTATGTACAGTCTGTCTGAGGCATGCATATGCAATGTTCATAATGAGCGCAGCCCGCTGTTGCAATCTGATTATTGAGGTTCCGCTTGCAGGTGCCGAACTAAAGCGTAATTATACTCTTAAGTGATCGTTGACCCGTGCACACAGAACGAGTGCGAGTGCGTCACTAAGTATTGTTGACAGCCGTGACCTTACGACACACAAGCAGCAGATGACACTCTCCCGGAGCGAGCATCGGACCAATGGCGAGACGTCTTGGAGCAACAAGGCAGATGTGGCCAATCGGAAGCCTCAATATAAACTTTACATATTTGCTTTTTGTACACTTTTTTTCTGGAGAGAGGACATAGCTAAAGCGGGAAATTCGAAGACGGAATGCTCTTTCTGGTGGGCAAAGCTATAATTTTTTTAGAATATAATTTAGAATATGCTTAGGTATCCTCTGAATCTTTTTTTTCTGTAGTTTTGCTTCGAAGTATTTAAAAAATATTTGAGAAATATTCGAAAATTATTTGACTAGATTCACACTCATACTTCAATTATTCTAAATCGCTTTGTACCCAAAATTTTGCTATTGCACAGCTGTACATATTACTGGTATTCGTATGAAATGTTTGAGATTTACTCTGGTGCATAGAGGGTTGAACTCCATTTTAGCGTAACAAAATTTCCATCCGATGATGCAGAGTGGCAATTTATTCTACTGTCGCATTGAAATTTAAGTGTGCTGCATCCAGAAAACACTCTGAAAAATGTGCTTTTAAATCTAATTTCCATGTCAGACTTGAGCATGATGGAAAACCAATATGACCACTAGTGCAATTTGTACCTGCCTACTCTGCGCTTGCAACACTTGGCAGGCTGAGAGGTTGCGTCTTTGTGTGCGCCAGTAACCTGCACTTATGTCATCGTATTCTTTTTTCATCTTTTTCAGTCAAATGGCACAACAGCCGGGTAGCCATTCAAGTCACCTAATTTAAACACCATGTGTGCGCATCTGCAAGGGAGCGTCTAGTTTGACACATTTCACTGCTCCGTGACGTTCTTTGCCTGTGGCCTGTTCGTCCGGAAAACATGAGAGCCCTACCCGGCACGACTGGAAATGCCACCCGATATCGACCCACGTGACGTCGTCACACCCAGCCCTTTCCACAAAGTCACGTTTGGTATGGGCTTCAGGTTCTAGTGTTATCGATCGCGAGTGAATTTTTTCCCCACAAGAAAAGACGGGGCTTCAACTGGATTTGAAAATGCTGGCAACAATTGTGTGGATAGCATACTTGACATTACTGTCAGGAATGCAGGAATGTGTTAGGTTCTACAAACTGTGTTTAGTTTCTGCCACTCCGTCGTTTCGCCATAGTTCTGGGACTTTGTTGAGTTGTTGCTTTGATCTGCGGTGTTGGACCATTTGAGGCCTCATCCTACACCTTTTGTATTACACCTCATTCAGTCCGCGGTGGCGCGGCGAGTGACATTTCACACTGCACGTGGTGAGGCATGGCAAGACGCCGGAATGTGCTAGGAATAGTCCCGGACGCTCATTCTTCGCGTTCAACGCATTGCGAGCTTAGCTTTGGTCGGGCGGCGTTTTCTGTACAGAACGTGTGCTCTGGAAGGCACGTCGTAGCACGTTTGGCGTGACTGACGTGGCAGTAGAAGCACATAGACTCTTGCAGTGCTTGGTTTGTACATAGAGAACTCGCGAACTCGCGTAGTGGCAAACTTCTTTTCGAAAAATGGAAAGTGCTGGATGAAAGCGAAAGCTTTATTGTAAATGTATTCCGATGTTAGAAACAGTGGGGCAAAGATGACGAGCAAAGCGAGATTCGTTTTGGTTTGGTTTGTAAGCTCTTTTTACGCATGCAGACTTTCTGTGAAGCCAGAATAATGATGATAACGTGGCTTGATCTTTTTGTTTTGTTTTTGTGTTTTTTACACAATGGCAGTGGACCCAAGAGTTACGAATGCGGGGCAGGGTGGCCTCGTGGCGCAGTGCACTCACATCACCTACTTAACGACATTCTTTAGTCTTCTTTAGTTAGTAAGGAACTGAGGTTAGATGAGCAGTGGGAAAGGCGTTAATTGCAGAAGAAAATAATGAAAAGTTAGTGCTTTGTGGAGATGCTTGTGTTTGAGGATAGGGCTGAGACCACTGGCGCACACACTTTGTGATTCGTCATCACGAGTGTTGTCAATTTGATTCCCTTTTTCTTTTTTTTTTGTCTTAGTTATCTAGGAAGTGTAAACACCGTGGTAAGAGCAGCTACTGGGGACTGTGTTTTAGTTGCTGTTGTTGAAGCTGCACTGCACACCACGAAACACCTGGTTGCCAGGTAGCATAGCAAATTGGGCTTAACTGTTGCTCATCGGATGCTAACGTACAGCGACTAGCCTGTGTTGATCAATCGATCATTTCATTTGTATTGACAGAATTAAATTTCATGCAAATTACTTATGATTAGTTTTGACCCATAGCCATAACGGCTAGCATTGGGTCCAGTACTGAAATTCTCTTGTTCATACGCAGCATACGTCAACACAAGATATATGACATGGCTGGTAAATTAAGCCAGGATATAGATGTGCGGCCAAATTAATTGCCAAGCTGAGCCATCACTTGTTTCAAGCCGTCTAAGCGAAGACTGGCAATGGATCGTTGAGAGCAATGAATAGTTGAATGTACTGGGCATTAGCTTTATCCACGACTCAGGCCTTTTTAAGCTTTTGGTTTTTCTCATGGCAGATGAACTGTTAGGGCGAAATGTGCAGCATCTTTGTGTCTGCACTGGTGTCACTTTTTTGGTTTTCTAGCAAGTTTTGGAACTTTTTACTTTATTTCCTGTCAATGTATGCAACAGTGCCACATAATTGGACTTTGGGGCCACATTTATCCCAAGTGGTTGGCAGGAGTGTTTTTGTGCGCTCAAAATTGCTGCCTCTTGCTTCGGTCCTTTCAAGCTACCATAGGTTGCATTGGGTAAAGGATCTTCTATAACTTGGGATAGTTTTCGCAGTGCAACAGCCAATAAGGTGAGGTCTATTTCATTGATTTGGCTTCGCTTAAATTATTTGATGCTTTCTTGGATTCTTATAGAAATGTGGTTAAAATGAACAACACTTAATTGCTTTCGTTTTCTTTTTTTTTTGTCATTTTTCTTTTTGTTTTTTTGTTAAAAGGCAATTTGTTCAAGGTACAAATTTGGTCCCTCTAAAAACACCGAATTATTCATTCTTCGACGGATGTAGCTTAATTTGTGGAGGATTTAACTGCAGTTATTAAGCAACTCTGGGTTTCAGTTCCGTTTCATATTTTGTTTATATACACTCCTATAGTAGCATCTCATAAAAAAATATTGTTTATTATACTTTCATTTGTTTGCTCAATACGCATGTAATGTAATGATTTGCTTTAGGAACTTACTGATAGTTGCTTAAGTAGAACTGTCGCCTTGCTCTCATGCCCTTGCTCTGTACAAGCCAGCAGTTACTTTTCTTGCCATTTTGTATTGTTCGAAGCGTATCTCTGTGTCTTTTTCTTGGCTCTTTATTTTCGGAGAGGTACGTTGTTCATCTCTGTTGCAGTAGCGCGGGATGGTGCCGTTTGCGCATGTGTAATCTTGTGCATGTGTGTCTCATTTACACTGTTGTATGCATCCTCACTACTTTTATCGCAGAGACCTTTTCCTAACGTCTTTCTTTCGACGTAGTTACAACTGACCCCTCACTTCCGTTATCTCTTGTCTCGTCGTACCTGAGCTGTAACCAAAGATAGATTGAAATATGTACTAGATGCTCGTGACATACTCGCGAAATACTGCTGATGTGCTGACGACTGTTAATTGCCTCGAGATGGACGTTTATGACACTGACGCACTGACAGTGCATTCCTCAATTTCCTGACGTTGCTAACGCTCGTAACCACGGTTGAGATGAGTTGTCGAATTGATCGCATGCAGGCCTGTTGACTGACAGGCTTGCATGCAATCAATCTCGCCGCTGAGTCCTGCTTTTTTTATGCCTTGCATCAACCCATTCCTGCTGGAAGTTGAGGTATGTTGAGGAGCACTACAGTGCTTGCTGCATGCAACATGATGTTTGGTTGCGTTGCAGAGCCTTCCGCGTTTGTAAAAGCCCACGAAAGTAGGCACAAGTCGCAGAATGTTCTCATCAGTATAATTTTCTTTTACATTGTAGACTGTATATTTAATTGGGCACTAGTGATGTGCCGTACCATAACATTCTAGAAAGAAACGATGCTCCCTTAACTCTCAGGACAACACATTGTAGCAAAGCCCATCGTTGAAGGATGGCGACATAGCAGGCACCATTTGCTCCATATGAGCTACACTCTGCCTATAGCACCAGTCAATTACACTTAAGAGTGAGTCACGCTTATAGATGATCAGTGACACTTAAAGATTGAATGCACTTCGCTGCAGCTAGTGCTGCTAGGCCTGCCTCCTTGACAGGGAAATTCCTTTTGAAATTGATGGGAGTGTCAGTAAGTATCGATCAGCGGGCACATTACTTCTTTAATCCTTTGACTGCCAGGTTTCTCGGGCAATGCGACGCACTCCGTGCCCTTTTTTTTTTTTTTTTGCATGTTGTGTGGAAATTTTGTGTTAGCGATACTCTAGAATGCTTTTTAGAACATGTGAAATGATTTATTGAAAATTATATCATCAAATAAAAAGCTTAACTCATTACAAGTAAATTAGGAGTTAATGTAGTAGCAAATTATCTAGCCACTAATTAGGATGCCAGGGTGTTCAGAATGTCGTTCTAGTGTGGTATTCTTCAAAACAGGCGACCACACAAAGGGGCACCTGGCAGCTAGAACTCGCCATGGCTGAGCTGGCGAGACCCTGACGGAAAGAAGCGCCTCGACGTGGGTGTAGAAAAATGCGCGCCATCTGTTGTCAAAATTTTTTCGGCAATTTATATTTGTTTATTTGTGATCTCCATAGATGGCGGGACATGCCCGAAATATTTTTTTTTTACAAAGGTTGTCCAGCAAGCGGCCGGGAGAGACCTAAAAAGGCATGATGAGTATACTCGGGATTGGCAAGGCTTGTGCGAGTGGTGTAGCCCGAGTTATCTTGGGCTTGGCACTGGAAAGGGTTAAAGTAGACACAGCAGCGCTGTCAGTAGTGTCCCATGTGTACATTCGGCATCAACAGTTTGCTCACCTTGAAATATCTGAACACTGAAATCTCTTTAGCAGTTTATATAAGTGTATTCAGTGAAATCGCACAACGCTAGTTCATCTGTAAAGCAAAGCACTATGCTGCAAAAATGCCTTTTTTTTCTCCGATCCTGCAGGCTGTTAACATTTTACATGACTCTACCATTTGTCACCAGAATGTCAAAGCAGCCACACCTGAACTGAGCTTAGAGGCTTATTTATGTTTAGTGACCTGAACAAAAGCTAGACTCCAAGATCAGAGCCCAGCATAGTCAGAGATGCTTCATCCTTGGATAATAGTTTGCAGACTGCACCATGACACAAGACCTGCCATCATTTATCTTTAGGAAATTGTGTAGGCCAGTGAACAACGTGCTTGCCTTTAGACACGTTCACACCAAACATGAAGCACGCAAGCAGGCAAGTGGATTTTCAAATCGGAGAGGCAGCGAGGGTGCACAGCTGTTCAGACCTGACCGCGTTGCCTTTTGCCCACTCCACCGCAGGGGCGGAGCAATCCACCAATACACGGTGCACGTGTCGCCATCTTGAGGCACTATGCGATACTGCGCGCAGGCGTCTTGGGCTCTGATTGGCTGCATCCAGAACAGCCAACTTTTTTGCACGGAGAAAATCGGTCCGGGCACAATCCGGGCAAGAAGGCTGTGGGTTTTCCGCTTTTGCGGATAATCCACCTCTGCTTTCCGGATCTGCCTCTCCACTTTCCATATCCGCACTCTGTGTGAACATGCCCTTTAGTGGGTATGCTGTGCGAGTTCCTTGGTGAAATAACAGACAGCCTGGCACATTTGCACTTAGTACATGGTGGGCCTACACGGCCAAAATGTTACCCGAGACATCCGGCAACATCAGACATGCGTCCCCAGGATGGTTAGGCTTCTGATACTCAATTACAAAGCACCTGTGAACGGTTCACAAAGAGTCACTGTCGAGTGTTAGACTCATTTTGTATGGAACGAACAAAGGAATGTACGTAGTATACTTAGCAGCGGTGTATCTTGTAGCACGAAATGCAATGTAACGATGAACCTGCCAGTACTGTTGCGAGCAGGCTGTTCACAAGACTGGCATGTTAGCCACCTAATTGTTGTGTATGTGCATTAGCCTGTTAGATCTCTTGTGTGTAGTGCATATTACAGTGTGACGAGTTTAGGCTGCATGCCACTTGTTGAATTGGGACTGGGTGCCATTTGGTTCGCTGCCTTTCTTCCTATGGCAGACGAATTCTTTAGATTTAACTTAGCATTGGTGTTTAGCTGTTTCACACACCGTGGAACATTATTCATGTAAAAGCCTCTTTGAAATGTTCTTGCTCCGCATTTCTGCAAAACTAAAGACAACCTCGATGTCCCACTGAGACATCGTGTGAAGTTAGCATTCAGAGGCACATTAAGGAATAATTGTACTTGACGGAAACTTATTCAGTCAGTCAGCTAATTCATTTTGCCTGTTGGCCCCAAGGGCATTATGTGGAGGAGAGTATTTTTTTTTTTTTACTGCAAAAGAGTGATAAAGGGAAATTAATAGATTACTTTTATGCAACTACAAATGGTTTTTCATTAAAAGGAACATTAAAGAGAAAAATGATTTTGCTTGCCTTTCCAAAATAGGTGAAACACCACTCTTCACACTAGAAGTCTCTTGGCAAATTAGAAAAGGTGCAAAAAAAGAAAAAGACGGGTGGCAATGCCGTCTCAAAGTTCTCAGGCCGGCTTGCCAAGACATCATAGATGTATTATTTAAGTCTGTCGAGACTTATATAATTTTTATTGGTAAAGATGAATTACATTGTGTCCTGTGAAAGCAGAGACTGATTCTGGCAAGTTTCAAGCACTTTCATTGCACCAACATGGCCAAAATACGAAAAATTGGGAAATCCGTGACATCAGACTGATGTACCAGTGTTTTTGTTTCAGCGTGAAATTCAAAAACTGCAGTATTGTCCTTCATTCGCTCTCGTAATAATGAACCTACGATTGCGATCTTGATTATGCTAGAGCTCTCCGTGAATAATTTATCAGCCTAAACTGATCTAATGTTGCAGTGTCGTTTCCTTTCTGGCTTACTGAAAGTAAGCCAGAAAGGATGCAAATGAGTAACATGCCCTATGTCTTATATGGGCGTCGCATAGTGCAATTTCGATTGCGATCGAGCCTGATTGCTGTCTAGTTTCTTGATAGCGATGGGCTTATTTGCGCAAGATGTTTACAGGAGACAATAGTGGTCAAGATGTTCAACCCCAATCGGGGCTCGATCGTAATAGAAGGCGCCTGTGTGACAATCGTATTAGATGTCATATGCACATGCATGTTTTTTCAGAGTCATTGCATCTGAATGGCAATTTGCCAGCACCTCTCCATGGCACCCAGTCTCCCAATGAGGGCCTACAGCAATGTGTTCATGTTGTTGAGATAAGCAGATTTGAGGAATAGCAGATGTAGACAAGTGGCGTGGTACACTGTAGAAGTTGTGCGTGCGTGCCTAGGGTGTGTTTTACACGTGATGTTGCGAGGAGCGCTGCAGATGTCTATTGCATGTTAGGAGTTGGAGCAAGTGTCTATGCACGTGCAGTCTCACGTTTAGTGCGTGTGCCATAAATCACACACATTCATTACAAATCTGCTGAGAGGAGCTGTCACCTCGCACAATGTAATGAATGTTCACTTACGAGGCTAATCACGAAAAAGCGTCAACGTTCGGGATCATTGGAGTTACGCTTTTTTAACAAGCGAAATTGTACGCTTTTTTTGTACTTTCACCATTGTAATTAAGTGAGTGCTCGTTTTGTTTGTACACTGTACTACTCTTGCTTAGCAACTTTTCGTTGAAGATGAGGCTCCATCTTTTCTTAGCAAACCTCACGAAACATTGTTTGACCCGAAAAAAAACAAAAAAAAACGCGCCACACATACCTCAGCAGGGCGTAGTCCCGACACCGTCATTGCTCCTGCTAATAGTAAATAAAGTAGTGTAATGCCTTAAGTTTAGTTTAATTTTGGAACAAGGATTCTATCCTACGTTGCAAGCACTCAGCTTTCACAGGCTTCATGCACAGTTGTAACTAACAAACTGGCATGCGCGTTTTGCAGGCAGGAAGCCATGTAGTTTGTAATAATCACTTTGTCCATACCATGTAATGATTGCTTTTCTTATGTTGCCGTAGTGTGCTTGCACATGCAGGTGCATCATATGTGCACTGCGGGCACGCACGTGCGTAATATGTACAAGTGCAGCATGTAACTGCAAGTTAAATCTCAGGGACAGTGCAACAGATTGTATCGGCAGTGCTTTCAACAAAGAGACGTAGTAGTCGGCTTGTTGAGAACAACGAATGCTGATGAGTAGATTACTTAGCAAGCTGAGACGGTGCATTCACAGGGAATTTGTATATCTAACAAGCCCCCCATCATCCATTTTTATACCAAACTCCTCTGCAGGACAGTTCCACCCCTCCCCTATTTAAAGCTAGTTGGTGTTAAACAGCAGTGAATGGTTATTAAGCCGACAGCTTAGTCTGTACCAGTGTTTTTGTTTCAGCGTGAAATTCAAAAACTGCAGTATTGTCCTTCATTCGCTCTCGTAATAATGAACCTACGATTGCGATCTTGATTATGCTAGAGCTCTCCGTGAATAATTTATCAGACTTGTATTTTGGGTTATTTAAGCTCCGCGTAATCGTCGATGAAAGGGTTTCCACTTTCGCTTACTGGTTATCATGGTGGCTCACAGCTAACACATTAAGTGGAGCATTGCACTTAGCACTGAGACCAGTACGATGGGCTTTCTGTGCTAGCGAGAGCCGTTCTCCTGATTTTCAATAGCCTACAAGGGGAAATAAGATGTCGATGTGGCGGTTGGGCATGGTATGTACCGCGCGATTCACTGTTAAAGGGAAACCCAGGAGCCTCTTTAAAGGGAATCCCATATAAATAAGAGCCAGCCCGATATGGGCTTTCGCATTGCTGGAGTACAAAAAAGCTACGCCAGTGCCACTAGCACAGGTCATCGGCTCCGAACCTGTGTGGTTGTACACATGCCAGAGGGGAAAGTTCACGCATGCTCTGCACTCATGTGTTCTATTTAACAGTGAACGTCGCTGTACGCGTATTGCAAGAGCTCTCATCCCATGAGGACCTGTGTCAGTCGAGTAGTTTCTTTCCTTCTTTTTCCCAACAGCTGTCCACTGATGTAGCTTTTTGTCTGATGACTATGTGCCGTGCAGCTGGTGAAAAATGATTGGCATGTGACCGCTTTTTCCATGTGGTTTGTATTCTAGGCCATTGATCTTGTTCTTGGCACCAAATGTGCGGCATACATCACAAGCTCTCACAAGCACGAGATATTTCTGACCATTTCACAAGTCACACTGTCACATCGCAAAGCTGTGAAATGAGTCCGCACTTCAAGTGTTTTCACACAGTGCAGGAATCGCATCTCGTTTTTGCTCAGCTGCGAAACAGTTTCATCACCATTCACGCCTGTTTTACTCATTCCAGTGCTTGCGTCCTCAAGCATTGATACCATTCAGAGTAACTACAGAAAACACATCCACATCTTGTTGACCTTCTGGCCATTGCGTTCGGGTTAAATGCTTAAATTTAGATAAGCCAAGGTATGCTCTACGTGTGAACGTGTGCTTTGTTTGCTGATTTCTGATGTTTTCCTCGAAATGCACGTGGCTGGCAGGCAGTTTAGTGCATTGCCTTTGGATGTTGGCTACATTTCATATTTTAAAACCTTGTGGGTTGTTTTTTGTGCTACCCTTGAATTTCCTCATGACAGGAATACCCATTGGTTGAAACGTACTCAACCCAATGTAAATATATGCCAACGTAAATTGGCATGGGAATGTCATTGATGATAGCACCAGGTTGTCCCTATACACCCAGTGGCAGCTTGCTTAGGGCTTAGCTTGCGCTATACCAATTAGCTCTACACACATGAAGATGTCGGCCGCACTGCAAGCAATACCGACACAATAAGTTTTTTTTCTTGAGAGAAAAACATGGCTGCCACACGATCAGGGCTGGTGTTTCAGATTCTTTTATTTTATGATCTTGATAGCTTTCAAAGCACAATGTGGGCTATATGTACACATCTAAGCAGAAGTCATATTGCTTTTTAGATATGTGTGCTATAGATGTGTATTAGGGCACATTTTTTTTTTTTGCCGTTAGGTGCATACATAATCCAGTATGTTACATGCTCTCAGTAATGCGTAAATCCACTTAAGAGTAACATTTTGGCTACAATGGTATTATCTCTTGAAGGATTACCAAGCATACCATAGTTATTTAAGAGTGTCTATGCATTACAAAAGGACACCTCGAGCTTCGGCTAGACCTGTGTCGCGAGCAAAACCACCTGTGGCAGCATTACGACTCTCAAACAGTCTACATTTCTGCACATGGCCCTGTGGTTGCATGCACAAAGTACCAACTTTCATGCCTCACGCTGTTGTTGGGTGCTCGGGACTACCTGGGGCTGCTATTAGCAAGTTCTAGTTCTGCGCAAGTTGCATCTGTAACATCGTTGCATGTGTAACAATGCCACATTCCATGTGGTGCATATGAGCAGAAGTTCTGTGCACGAACTCTACACAAAACTTGGCATTATTACGTACTCTGTGCCGCTTTGGACGCAGTGTGCACAGTTCTAAAACTTACTACTGACGGAGTCTGTTCTACAACTTGCACTGATGTTAATTTGTTTCGAGAGTATGTGCGTGCTACCAAAAAGGTATAGCTTGCAATAATTTTTATCATTAGCTACAATTATATATAATCTTTATACAGGCTGGTCTCTCTGTTGCTTTTATTTTACTATTTTGATAGCCTTCGAAGTGCGTGCAGTGCAGGGTTTATATTATACACCTGTAAGCTGAGGCTGCGTTGCTGTTTAGATGTGTGCTGTAGATGCATATATTAGGGACCTTCTTTTCTGCCATTAGGTGTGTACAAGGTCCTGTACGTTATACGCTTTTAGAAGTCTAGTTTAGCGTAAGGTTTAAAAAAACAGGCCATAGCTGTTTGGCAGCTGGCCAGCTCTGTCCTGTTGTCGACCTTGTAACTTGTGCATGTTTACCACTCTTCATAGATGCCACGTATGATTCCCCACTTTCTTTTTTTATCTCCCTTTGCCCTCCATTCTGTTTTACTGCAGCTGTCTTGTGCCTTAGTTATGGTTTCATCGCTGTTGACATTTTCATGTTCTGGGCCAGGGATAGCACATTATTTAAGCCGTGCACCAGTAGCTCTGTGTCTGAAAGAGAACCAGAACGGCTTTGTCGAAAGGAGCGACGAAACTTGTTAGCTGAAATGACCGGTACTTGCGCTTTTGAAGGAATGCATCTGACAGATGCAGCGTGCTTTGGTGTTTGTTACTATTTGCTTCAACGTTAACTTGTCAGTTCTGCATGTGTGCTTATGCACTTTATGAACGTGTTCTGCTGTTTCTTTTTCCAGCATGTAGATTATATTGTTTTCAGTCCACGGGCACTGCCACGTAGGAAATGTTGGTCTGTCAAAGCAACAACTATCATCTCGTAGCTCGTGCGGGTTGTTGCGGGCTTCGTTACAACCGTGAAGCGCCGTACGATTGTCTATGTGACCGTCTTGCTGCTTGCAGTCTAATGAGTGGTGGTGTTGTCTCGCCACTTCCGTAGCTGCATCTTGACATGCCAGCATGTCTTTGTTTCCATGTAAGTGTTTTTTCGGAACATGCCAGTTTTAGAAGTAGATTATATTTCGTTAATATATGAGCTTGCGCCGTTTCGTCAGTCTTTGTTTGTGGGACCACTTCTCTTTGAAATCAAATGTTATTTCTTCTTTTTCTATGATGCTGTGCATCTAGAAGATTTCACGCCGTATATTGTTTTTTTTGCCCTGCCATTCTGTGTTGTCACAGCCAGCTGACTTTTTCTTCTTGGAACAAAAAGATGTGAACCTGTGCGTGAACATCTGTCGATCACCTTTAGAAATGTATTGAGCAGATATTTTACACGATGTTCATTCCCGACATGTGGCAACAAAGTTAACGATGGTAATTATGGTGATGTGCACCAAAATGTAGATGTCTTCTTTTTGTTACCTTTTGTATATTTATAGAACGGAATAGAGAAAAAAAAATGTGTGTTGACACAATGCCACATGCGGTGTCTGCGTGTACTTCCCGCAGGCCTTTTTGTAATGATTAATGAATAAATACATGTTAATTAAAATTTTTGGATGTCTGTTGCTTTGCATTTGCCATGATTTTGCCAGCCACTCACCAGGTTTTCAGCAATGAGTGCTTGTTGTGTGAAATGACCATGCCACTTTATTGCGTGAATTCTTTCTCTTCAGCCTCTGTTGCTAGCTTGATGAGGAAAAGTACGACGGATTTGTGTTGAACCACCTCCAATTATTTTTTAACATTTCAAGTAAACGCGCTCATTGAGTTCAGAATGCCGTCACAATCAACAATGCAAAACGCGGCAGCGCTACGAGTCGCGGGCGCTCCACAAATTCCAAGAAGCAATACCTTCTCACCAAGCCTCTCGGTAATCCCCAGCGTTGGTCGTGACGTCAGCATTCGCGTCTGGCGATGTCATCCACAAAGAGAACTGCTCGCAGGTACGCGCGCTCGCCGCTCGTCCTCGCGCGGTGAGGAGGAGCACTCGTCCAGGAAGAGAGACGAGCCGACGATCGGAGCATAGCGAAGGAAAAAGCGAAGCGAGCGGAGGTCCGCTTTTAATTATCAAAGCGTGTAACTCCGCTATTACGGTACCGTTTCGCAAAATTCTGTCTTTGTTCAAGACTCGTGCACAACTGAAGCACCACATCTAAATTTTGACATATATTAGCCCCTCAAGTTTAAGTGCACTGATTGTCGGAATGTCTATTACCTCGTGTCATTTCTAGTTTATGAAACGAGTACGTGAAGTTTTATTACCTGAATTCTTTGCTCGAGTTGTGACATGAGAAAATGGCCTCCAGACTACTTGTATTGAAGTTTTTTGAGGCCGTAAAAAGTGGACAAGTTGTATTAAAGGGACCAACAACCAATTTTAATGCTACCTCTTTACTGCGATGGAAAACTTACCTGTCAGAGTGTCTAACCACGGAATGGTAAAGGGTACGTGCGCACTAGCAGAAAGCATGCCGCGGCGGCGTCCCGCCTGTCGGCGCCTCTTCTCGGCAAGCAGCGACGTGAGACATTGCCGACGTGAGAGTCAAGGGACAAGTAGAAATTTCTCGAGGCCTTACTCGCCCGCCAGATCGCGGCTAGTCCCCGACCGGCAGAGAGGGGGTGTTGCGTGAGAGAACCATGTCCGGTTGCTATGACGACTGCCGTGTGAGGGGAGAGGAGAAAAGGCAGGGCGCTGATATGCGGTTTGCTTACGCGGAAACCGATGGCGAAAATAGGTCAGGGAGCTATTCGGTTGGCAGGAGAGAAAGGTTGACGCTCCGCGGCAGAAAGAGAGAGCGGCGTCTCGCGAGTGGTGGGCGGCGCGCGGGAAAGTGCCGCGCCGCCACTGGGTGAATGTTTCACGGCGGAAAACGCCGTGAAACATTTATCATACCAATGTTTCGATATGCGGTGACTGTGAAGCCGTACAAACAACACATACTGGAAACAGAGGGAGGTGAGCCCAACAGCAGTTCGTGTTTGTGCGTATAAGCGTGCACTTCGCTGTTCGTGCTCATGCTCGAAATGTTCCACCTGTTGCCGCCAATGCACGCCGCTTCTCAGCGTCAACTACTCTTATCTCGTAAGCAGCACAGCATAGAGTGGGGATGGATCATAATATGCATACACTAACTTGTAGCACAAATTATGGTGCGCGTAAGACAACGTAGAGCAAATGGAACGACTCCATCAAGGTTCTTCCGCTAGTCTGTGCGACATACCGGTTTTTGGGGACTTTGAAACGCAATTCAATCCTATTCAAATCGCGAAAAATGATGCTTGAATCTGTCATTATGAATCACGCTCTTTTGATTTCTACCAAGATTTAATGACGTACGCTCTGGTCAGTTGTCGGTCCCATTAATTTCATGCAGCGATAAAACAATCGACAAAAGGAGAAAAGAAGACAACAGCTTTTTTTTTTTTGTTAATTTCGTTCGACTGCTACGTTGACTCACCTTTGAATGGAAAGTTGTTTCGCGTACGTACAAGCCAACTGCCGCAACGTGTTTGCATTTTCCCGCAACGCCTGTGAGGAAGTCGCAGGTCGCACCACGCGAATACCCCTGATTTCATCGATCTGAAAGCGTGACATGAATTACGGCTAAGAATACGCAAAATCCGAATTGTAAGCAAGGTTGCTCGATTGTCGTGTGGATATTTATCTTCACATCTGTCGCGACGCTTTCGTTCGTGTTGGGGATGTGCACTTCCTTAGTCCACTGGTGAAAACCTCTTCATGACGCCGTGCACGTACAAGCCCAGCTTCATGGAGCTGTTTTCTTTTTCCTTTGAGCCCTGCCACAATTTTTTCTACAAATGATGCCATATACCCAAATGGCCGCGCCATATAGCCAAATTCACGGCCATTGGCATCGTGGGCAGCATAGTTACAGCGGCCGCCGCTGAAGGCTGGCACGTGCCCGCGAGCGCGCTCGCGATCACACTGCACTCAAAGAAAAAAAAAGTGCTCAAGGTCATCACGTGCGCGTGACGCAATTCTTTTTTCCTCCGTGCTATCCATCCCTCCCTGCTTAGCTGCCAGCGCGTTCGTCGGAACGAGAGGAGATAGAAAGCAATTAGTACAGTGTCGTGGGACACATCTCTAACTGCGCTTCTACTTGACGGATTATAAAAGTTGTCAACTCGTGAGGCGATACGTTTCTTTAGTGAATCCATTCCATGGCTACTTGGAAAAGTGTTGCAGGGCCCCTTTAAGCTAGCGCCCCGGAACGCTCAACCACATTCGCCTTTCAGCAACATTTCGTTAATCCAGCCTGGTTTGTTCGGCCCATGGGAGGAGCTCAGTTTTGGCCAGCAGGCAGCACGCGGGTACAGTACTACTGGACTGGGCGAGTTGGTAACAATTCATTATAAAAGTTTGCGCACCACTTGGAAATTCCCTTATCAGATTTCCCCCACTCGCACGCCGGCTGCGTCGGCGTTCGTCTTCTTCCTTAGTGCATTCCTTGGGATAACTTTGTGTTCCGCGCGCGGCCCCAATCGATCTCAGATGCCATGTAGAGAGAAGCGCGTGGTTGAGGTCTGCTCTGCCAGGTGCCGCTGCGATAACTTCAGTTGTGCACAATACCGGAGGTACCGGTACGTGACGGCAACCTGCAAAGAGCGGTTGTCGACGCAAACAAAGAGATATGGCAGATGAGTCGAGAGAAAGGCATCGAGGTAGTGGAAATAAACAGAGAGGTGCACAGGTTGGGTGGTTTTCGAAGAGACGGAATACACTTCGATAGGAGGCTTGGTCATGAGGTGGGTTGGCGACTTGCAGGACGCGCAGTAGCTTTTTTGGGGGGGCACGCGGGCCCTTCGGTGCCCAGGGTAGTGTAATGAGGAAAACAACCAGGGGGATCGACTCTTTGACAGGTAGTATAGCGAAAAACCAGAGAAAGGATAAAGGAAGGGAGAAGGCGCGTGTTGCAATTAGTTACATTAACATGCAGGGTGGCAGAAAAAAAGGCAAAATGGTTAGAGATTGAGGGACAGTTAAACAAGGAACAGATAGGTGTTTATGCGGTTACAGAAACACACCTTAGAGACTTGGAAGAGCCACCACATATTGACAATTATATTTTGGAAGGATGTAACAGGATCACATCAGAAAGGAGAGGTGGGGGGTGTTGGAATGCTAATTCATAGCAGAACAAAATGGGATAGAGTGAAACAAACGTGTTCAGAGCACCTATGGATTTCGGGCACAGTAGGTGGAAAGAAAACGTGGCTAGGTGTAGCTTACTTGTGAACGGGGAATAACTGCAGAGAAAAGAATCTGGAGATAGTGAAATGCATAAGCATCGATATTAAAGAATTTGGTCATGATGCCGAAATAATCCTTCTAGGGGACATGAACGCTCACATTCATGACCTTGATGGATATTCAGACACCAGTGAAACCCTTTCAAAAAAAAAAATAAAAATAAAAAACCTCCTCTCCCCCCTCTCTCTCCTCTAGGCATCCCTCCCCGCGGCATCCACACCCTCACTGCGCATGCGCCGCCCCTCCCTCTCTCCCCTCCTATGCTCCCCCCCTCTCTCCTCTAGGCATCCCTGCCCACGCTCCCACTGCGCATGCGCGTCCCCCCCTCTCTCACCTCTCCTACGCTCCCCCCTCTCTCCTCTAGGCATCCCTGCCCACAGCGTCCACACCCCACTGCGCATGCGCGTCCCCCCCCTCTCTCTCCTCTCCTACGCTCCCCCCTCTCTCGCCGCACGACATTCATGACCTTGATGGATATTCAGACACCAATGGCAAGTTATTGCTAGATCTCTGCGAGCAACATAGTCTTGAGATAGTTAATGTGGGGCCTAAGTGTGAGGGGCAGATCACGTGGGAAGTCGGAAACAGGCAATCGAGCATTGATTATTGTCTCATGACAGAAGGAATATATGACAAACTTAGAGAGATGAGAATAGACGAGGAAGGCATTAACAGCTTGGCTAGTGATCATAAACGCATTATATTACAAATGGGATATAAAACTGAAAATAAGAACATAGAATCAAAGTTTGGCAGCTCGTATCTAAATGACAAACAAATAACAAATATTGCCGCAAGAGTCGAGGAAAAAGTAAACGAACTACCAGGCAAAGACTGGAAGTATAGTGAGCTGTTACATGTAATCACGAAAGAAATAGAAAAAGAGAAGAAAACTATTTGTTGGAAAGGAAAGAGAAAGCCAAAAAGTTGGTGGAACAAAGAAATTCGGGAAGCGATCGAAAAGCGACGTGAGGCATCACGGGAGCACAGACAGGCAAAAAAGGAGAAGCGGCCACAGGACGAAGTCAACCAAATATGGGAAATATATTTAGACCGAAAATCCATTGTGCAGAAACTAGTCGAGGCAAAAATTATAGGTGAAAGTGAACGCTGGATGACAGAGATTCGCGAAAAGAAGAAGGCCACGCCTAGGATATTTTGGAGCCACCTAAAAGCGCTAGGTAGGAAGTCTGTCACAATGCAACAACATATGGTAGATGAAGGATGTAACTTCAGTGGTTGTTTAGGGGCTCATTAAATGTATTACTCTTCACTTACACACGCAATATGCCCTTCAATTAAAAGCAGCTTTGGCAGCTTCCAGTTCCATCAACGTTTACCTCTAGCCACTTTAAGCAACATAATCATTCCTGCCTGCTCTCTTGAGCTGTTGCTGCTACGGAAGTGTTGCATAATGAAAAGGAGGCAGTGAATGCATACATGCTGCAACAAACATGTATTGAAAATGCAAGCAGGGGAACTGCTGTGCCACTTAGGAATAGTCAAAAAGTTTTTAATTGCCTATCGGTAGATAATTAGAAGTACGTGATGCGCGACTTCACACATTGACAAAGAAAATAACGGTAAGCACAAGCACCATCTGTCACTGTCTGTCACTCTTGGCTTGCGCGTTTATGCTACAAATGAAGCGGAGTACACCGCTCACTACGTAAGCGCTGCTATCTCAGTGGCGTATTCAGGGGGGGGGGGGGGGGGATTGGGTGATCGCCTCCCCCCCCCCAAAGCCACGGACCCTGCCCCCTTCTCCCAGAACCTTCTCGACAGCAATTTTTCGGCACGCGATATTTTTTACGCCGCTGCGGCGGCCTTGCCTGTTCGCGGCGACATACACCCATCACTTGCCATCTGCTTGGCGCGAAGCTGGCTAATCCCCGCCTTTTTGAAAGCGAGCTAAACACGCATTCCATTATGCACTTTCAGACAGAACTGGAATGTGTTTGAATGATCGCCTGCTTGAGCATGCCAATAATGTTATACCCCTGGCACACAGGCAGGAGGCACCTTCCAGAAAGTCGTTCATGAGCGGTGACACAACACAAAGAAGCATAGGCATGCGCACGGGGGGGGGGGGTTGCAGGCGGGGGGCGCAATGCCAGCCACGTCGCTAGCACCGCCGTGGTGAATTCCGGCAGTGTCATTTGATTCGAAGATAATGTGTTGCATTGTAGTCTGAACAATGGGCACTGTTGGGACTCGGGTCCGGCGGGTCTCGACCACGGTGTAAGAAACTATTCTTCTTACACCGTGGTCCGAAGAAGAGGTGGTTGGGGGGTGAGAGCCAATGACCTCGGAGAAGGCGGCTGCTGTCTCGAACCCCTGCAGGTGCTAACGGCTGCATTCAGGTGACGACATGACTTATATCGATAACACCGCGAAATGGGTGTTCGTGATACCTCCGTGGTGTTCCTCCGAACCCGTCCACAGCGGCATTCCTGGTTCGCTCGACCACGCGTGCAAGACCCCTCCAGGAAAATGCGGCGCTCTGTGTCTCCGTTCAAGTGCCGATCCTTGGGGGACTTTCTGACTGACAGGTTCAGGCATAGGCGTGCGCGCGAGGGGGGGCAGAGGGGGCGCCCCCCCCCCCTCCCAGTCACCTAAGAAGCGGGGGGTGCAAAGTCTGCCCCATACATTGACATAATAGGGAAGGGGGGCGCTGCGACGAGACTTCGCCCCCCTCCTGAAGGGGAACCCTGCGCACGCCTATGGTGTTGCCCATTTCGCGCGGGCTGCTGGAGGGGGGTTAGAGGGGCTGGAAGTCGAACTAACTGCGCTCTGAAAAAGATAAGTCCGTCATTTTCGTGATAAAAATTTCGAAGTTTATTTGCGAAGGGTTCATACCAGCAATTTAAATTGCTTCTCGAAAGCTACATTCGCAGGATGAAGGCGTTTATTATTTCTCTCGCTCCAGCACTGTATCATATGTCTAGAAAATAATGCAGCCGGTAAAATTGGATTGCTAATGTATGAAGCCGAGGGCGTGGAGGGGTGTGCTCCGCCCCTTTTTCCGTACCTGACGCCTCTGTCGGCAGCTGAGCTGTATTTAATATCTTCCGCTACTACCGGTCTAGTATGCAGAAGAGTGCGCGAAAATAATGAATGCACATTATTCTGGAGCACCATGCGCTCAAGCGACACCATAATGAGATCATTATATCATTCTGGCCACAAGTTCATCCCGTCAGGAAACATCTCGGTGAGTTTCGAAATACGTAACAATTCACTTAGCCGCAAGCGCAGTGGCTCCACGTCGTCTTGCGGTCGTAGACGAAGCGCAAACGTAGTTTGTAACAGTTCCAGGATATCGTCCGCGTCTCGCATCATCCGCTTTTCCACGATGCCGTCAACCGGGGACCAACGGATGAACTGATCGTCCACTAGCCGCAGCCAACAGCCGTCGGACGACGAACGGCGTCCCACCAGAAGCATGTGTTGCATAAGACTATCCGGGCTTGTCGACATGTACCAATTAATCGTTGCGAAGTCACGCCATGTAAGGTCGTACGGCTCGATGACGTAGTAGGTCTTAAAACCAGCGCTCCCTGCGGGGACGGAAATCTCCACACGTCCGGAAATCGAAGTGCGGACGCGGAACGGTGACGCGTCACCTTGCAGAGGCAGGGCCCGGTGAACTGCTGCCAGGCCCATGCCGACATCGACGACACAGCGTTCCCCGTCGGGCAGTTCGACCATGAGAGCCATGTGCGACAGACGAGTCCTCACACCCGAATCGTCCGGCACCAGGAGGAGGAACCGAGAGGCGCGCACTTGCACCTGGTATCCAAGCGTCATGAGCAGGCGACCGAAGAGGGAGTTCAGTTCGAAGCAGCAGCCGCCGCGACCGTTCTGCGTCACCTTGCTAAGTACGAGATCGGCGCCTAGGTGAATGGCCCGCTGGAGAAGAAAGTCAAGGTTTTCGAAAGTCACGCGCTCCAAGTGAGCTCTGATCAGAGTGTCGAGGTACTCGCGGTCAAGCTGTCCAGAACGCAGGACTCCGAGGTGCTTGAGGTAATCGTCGGCTTCTGCTTCCGTTAGTGGATCCATCGTTGAAAGCCGTCCGCAGCCGATCTCGATGAAGAATAACAAAACACCGAGTAGGTTCGGGATCGCGATCTTTTGTGGTTGTATATTTCTGTCGTCTCTATCCGGATAACTTTTGATAATGAATTTTTTAATGTTGACTGAGCCCCGGGACCAACTAACGTCTGCTCACTTCGTATTCCATGCTGTGCCCGTCGAAGCCTCTCACAATAGTCACTGCATGTACGTGACTCAAGTGCGCAGTGTAACTATACGCCCTCGGGTCAACAGGAAAGAATGTTTTCATTGACTCTGCTGATTGGGGCAAGGTCACCTGCCTTTATTGAACAGGCTGTGTCAGAGCTTCAGACGAAGTCGTAAAGTGTTCATTGTCTCTACCAGGTCGCACAGTTCATTCCAAGCTTTTCAACCCTATATATAGCGCGGACACATGTTATATATCTACTAACGGAAATGTAAGTTCGATGCTTCTTGATGCAACTGTCGGCCATCCGACTATACACACAGTAATAAGTAGAGACCGGATTATAGGCAAATGCCTATTTTTTTTCTTTGCATTCCTATCGCGCCACTTTGATATATGAGCATGAATTAGGGGTAAAGGAGTGCTTTTATAGTGTTTTTATAGTGCCTATAAATGCCTATTTTTTGGGGTTTGTGCCTAAATGTCTATAAGTGCCCATAAATGCCTATTTTCAAAATTGGTGCCTATATCAACGCTATTTAGCCTCAAATTTTGCTTTCGAGTACAGTTTGAGACCGTAATTCATGTTACCAGGCGAAATTGACGTTTCGGAACTTTATGGGGTGCAACAACCTAGTTGCCTAGTTCAACAAACATCAGGGGAAGCAACCGGTAGCAGCAGTGAAATGGGACGCACCGGCCACCTTACCCCACCGCACTAACATGGCGCGAGCGGTTGGAGCAGGGGAGAGGAAAAGACGCTATTTCTGCAACCTTAAATGGGAGCACGTCCCAGCGTGTACAGTGGAATGGGGAGAGGAAAATAAAAGCGGGAAGAGGAGAGGGGAAGAAGAGAGGGGGAAGAAGAGGAGAGTGGCGTCTATGGCCGAGGACGTGGCAGGCGGCTTTTACCGCCGGTTTTCCAGTCCAGTGGTCCCATGGAACTGAAGCACCTCCTTGAAGACTTTGGCGTGGTAGGGGGCAGAAAACAGGAGGTGCCTGCGCGCAGCAGCAGGAATATGGAGAGCGAATGCGAAACCATGGAGTGCCGTCAGGGGAAAAATATAAAGGTAAAAAAAAATCAGATGTGCACATGGCTTTTGTTTCGTTTGTGATTTACTCTTAAAGGACGCTCCACCACTTCACATGAGAAATTTTAGTCAGATACTGGAAGTGTTCGCGTGCCCAATGAAGAGCTTTGTACCACAAGAACTTTTTAATTGGTTCATTACGAGCCGCGAAAGCATGATGCCGGTAGGTGAGCTTGAAACCTTTGCCACTCGCAAGCCAAATTCCTTCCCTGCCCTGTTCGGTATGAGAGAAACTCGGAGCCGGAAGATCACACGACGTTGACGCATCAACACGCCATGCGCACGCAAGATTACACTATGTGCACGTGACATGCCCAAGCCAGGTCGTGCGCACAAGCGGTGTTGTATCGTTTCGGCGTTCGCTCTTTAGTGTACTGCCTGTTTCTGTGGGATGGATCCGTCTATGCGTTTGGAGAGGCTGGCATGGATCCTGTATCCTTACCACGACATAGCGCGTCGCACAGCTGGAACTGCTGTAAGGGACGATGCACCAAAAACATGGTGAGCGTTGCCAGGGCTGGCGCCGGCACGACGCGTGAACGGCGAGAACAGGAACACAAAAGAAATATAGGCAGCTAAATCTTGCATCGCTCTCGATTCGAAGAAAAAACTAAAGTGCGCACACATTCCGTTTGTATGTTTTAATATTTCTATTAACTTTCATTCTTCTATTCAAGCAACAGATTGCACAAATTACAGATGTAGCCTCGAATAATTCTCGCAGTTTCATGTACTACTGTGACATACACAGGACCATTCCTTGTTGAACTTCACCTCCCCCACATTGGTGCGCGCGCCCGTGAGATAGAGGGCACGAGGCATTCAGTCTGACATTTCACCTCCTTCCAGGGAGCGTATCGTTGCAAATCTTGGCAGACGTGATCGTTAGCGCAGTGCATGCATTACACTCCTAGCTCGAAACACTGAAACCTGGTAAGGGCGGCCGGGCCCTATATGATGTTCACACAAACAGGAGAAATGGACCCTGCGCTATTAGACCCGGCCAATACAAGGCTAACGACCCTTCTGGCCTTTTAGCGGTCTGGCTATTGAATCCTGTGCTGCCCTTCCCAGCCATGCCGAAAAGCAGACACAGGAGCGTGTTTATTCGATGGTGGACACTTAACTTACCATTCTGGACAATAAAAGGAGAGACCGTGTTCTGGAAACCGTGCCCGAAAAGGGACCATTGCATGGCTATGTTAAATCATTGACGCCTTTGTACAATCATAAAATATAACATTTGTTTGCTTTCCTGTCGTAGACCAGGTCGCGCACGTCCTTATTCGAAAATTTGAGTTTTTTGTAAAAATTTATTGTGCCTATATTTACGATTTTGGGGGCCTAAAACCGTGTTTTTCCTGCCTATTTTTGGCGCCTAAAACACGATTTTTAGTGCCTAAAAATCCGGCCTCTAGTAATAAGTAATATGCGTACGCCTGTGATCCACAGGAAAAAAAAAATGTTCGTACGCCAAGCGGTAAACAACAAGCAGCTGCTCGCAGCCGTTAGTGTGAGCTGGGTAAAATTCTTTTTTCTGCCGAGCCTTGGTGATCTGCTCTTCTTTTCTCTGTCTCTTTTCGTTTTCTTTTTTTTTTTAAAGTCTATCGGTCTCCACTCGTCATTACGTATAGCAGGGGTCTCAAACACGCGGCCCGCGTGCGGCCCGCGAACCTCTCGACTGCGGCCCGCGGCTTGCAGATGACCTTCTTCGCCCAACATTTTTTTTTTAATTTTCTGAATAAAGATGTTCATGAGATACACAGGCACAACTGCCCTAAAGCATCGTTTTCGTTAGGCACCCCATGCGGCCACCATGTGTTGAAAGATAACCATGAAACAAAAGGTGTATTCAGATTTTAGTCGTTTGGGAGATCGGTATCGACATCATGTTGGAATCCTGGCACTTAAATCTCCTTCAGAAATGACGCGTATGTGAGATATGGGAAAGGTTTTCCTTCAAATGGCGACGTTTGCTGACAAGTTGTGCAACGCCCCCCCCCCCCCCCTTCCCCTTCTGCTCTTACGTTCCTGTCTCGGCCCTTACGGGACTAAATTGCGTGACTGCGGCCCGCTGGCTGAGGTGAGTTTGAGACCCCTGACGTATAGTAACAATAAAGCTACATGGCCGTACATGGGCGTCGGCACGATTTTGTCCTGGGGGGATGCAAACCTGTTGCATCTCGGTGGGGGGAGGTAGGGTAGGGCCAGGGGCGAATCCATCCACTCATTTTAGGGTTGGGTGGTCGCTTGAAGTAACACCGGAGAGGGGGGCCGCGGTCATGACTTTTTTGTTTTTACTAGCACAAAAACCGCATCATAGCATAAATTCTGTTAATGTGTGCTCACAGTGGTGGTACCACTCATTTGTCCTATAGTGATAGGAGGTGGACGGCAAGCACTGAAGAGAGGGGGGTGGGTGCGGACACAGGCGTCGATTGCCCCTACCGCCCCCCCTCTGGATCCGCTTCTGGGGAGGGTGGAATCGCTGGTGTCGCTTGTGCAGGGGGGCCAAACGCCCCCCCCCCCCCCCTGCTGACGCCCATGTGGCCGTATAGAAATTCCGTCAGGTTATAGAGACCTGAGAGCGGTGCTGTCAGTGCTTTGAGCCCACTTATACTGCAAAAAAAGAAAATAATCCAAATGTTAATATAATGACAGTCTCCAGCTAAATGGGGGGTGGGGCTATATTTTCCTGGGCTACCTTTCGTGAAAGTAATCATGCTGCGTTGGCAATCGCATAACCTGTTTCTCTCCCCATCGTCACTCTTCATCATTTCTTTTTACGCGATAGCGTTAAAGAGCTCGTTTCGCAGAAATTCTGGCGTCGGCGTCGGCGTCGTTGGTTGTGAGCGAAAAATCATCATCTTGTCCGTGACCGAAAAATCGAGAAAGATGCAAATAAAATAAATAATAAAAATTTTCGGGTCCGAGTGAGGATCGAACCCGGGTCGTCTGCGTGGCAAGCAGGTGTTCTATCTCACAGCCATGCCTCTGCTTCAGTGTTGTACGGAACGGCGTTCCAAGGAACGACGTTCCAGGAACTAGTTCCTTTTGGCAGGAACGGAGGAACGCCACCGTTCCATTCAGGATCGGTGGAACTGTAACGGTAACTCGTTACGTTTAAGCAGGAACGGTAGAGGGAACGGCGTTTCCTTCTGTAAACGTTCCACGGCATTCAAGAGGCGCACGCACCCACACATCATGCAGAACAGGGCGGATGGGCGATCGTGTGAGGCGCGAAAATGTAGCACTCACCCATCACGTGACTACGATGCATCCTGATTTTTACTTCAAGGCGCCCGCCGGGGGCGCAGGGAAGCGAAAGACGCCGAGACTGACCACGTGCGGGAGGAACAGTTGTTTCTTTACAGCAGAGATGTTATGCTCGAGGTTTCCATGTGTTGTAGAAAGAAAATTATCATCATCATGAAGCGGCACGCACTCTCTTCGTCATCGCCGTCCTCTTCTGCTTCTCTCCCAGAACACGAGCGCTGATTTGTCCAGCGCAGGATGCAATAACTCTGATGGGGCGAGAGAACGAGTACAGAGAGAGCGAAAGAAAGGGATATAGAAAAAGAGATAAATTCTTCGCTACAAAATGTTTTCGGCGAGACGAGATTAGTCGTCACCACTCGGCTATCTAGTTTTTATTTTTTTCTTTCGTGCTATTTATTCAACATAGGCATGTCATTTTGAAGCAATTCAATATAGACAGAGAACTAATACGTTCACTTTGCTCGTATCGCGACCCAACGACGAACGCACAATGAAGAATTTGCATTCATCTCTAGAGCGAATACATCAAATAACTGCAATTTCCCATTATACACCAGAACGGTGGTCACGATAAGCACCTCACCAATGCAATATAACATTCCGCCTCGGTGGATCAGTGGCTAGGGTGCTCGGCTGCTGACCCGAAGGTCGCGGGCTCGATCCCGGCCGCGGCGGTCGCATTTCGATGGAGGCGAAATGGTAGAGGCCCGTGTACTGTGCGATGTCAGTGCACGTTAAAGAACACCAGATGGTCAAAATTTCCGGAGCCCTCCACTACGGCGTCTCTCATAATCATATCGTGGTTTTGGGACGTAAAACCCCACATATTATTATTATAATGCAATATAACATTCCTGGTGATTTTCCATTTGCTCGTATACATATCTTAGCTGAGTGACCATATACTAATGAAGGAGGATGTTGAGGAAATTAATGGCTATGCGTCTTTCTGCAACATGCGCGCACGCTAGAAGTGTATAGCATATCCTTGTATAGTGCAGTATATCAATGGGGTGGGAAGGAGGAGAAGTGATGGCGAGGAAGAGGGGAAGAAGGAGTGGAAAACGAGTATAGGGAGAGAGAGAAAAAGAAAAAGGAAAAAAAGATAGAAGGAGAGCGAGCGTACACAGAGAGACAGAGATATATATATATAGCGAGAAATATATAAAGAAGAGAAAGAGAAAAAATATAGAGATCGAGAGGCAAGAAAGAAAGCAAAAGATAGAACGACAGAGGACGAAATATACAGAAATATGTTCGATGACTGTGAACCGGGGACTTTACTAAGGCGCAAGTGTCTATCCTGAACATTATTTTCTGCTCACACTGAAATATTGAATGAGCACTCATTAAACGCCTAGGTATTGTCCCTTATTTCGATGCGATTTCCTGTGCAAGAAATTAATTTGAATATGTGAAGTACGGTATCCCGACTGCGGCTTTGAAGACCGACGTTGAAAAGTGCCACATGTGTTGGACTTAAAATAGACTAGCACGAAAGTTGCATTTACATGTATGTAGTAAGGCCGGTTTTCTCGAAAAAAATTTGTCTAAGAGCGTTTATTTAGATTTCTTTACCTATGTATAACCTGCGGTCGGCAATGTTAAATTCGTTTGATATATGCAGCTCGATGGGAGCTTTAAATTGCTCACTTTATTTCGCCTCAGGATTATCCGTCAATATATATTTATTAAAAAATCAAATGTAACGTTAATGTAACGACACGTTCCAATTTTGGAAATGTAACTGTAACGAGTTCCTTTTACATTTAAGGAACTAGTAACGGGAACTCGTTCCGAAATTGGGGAGGAACGAGGAACGAACTTTCGTTCCTGTTTTAGAGGAACGTGTACAACACTGCTCTGCTTGGATATACTGTGAAAATAACTTCCTCTGCTTGGAAATGCAGTGAAAATAACTTCCATGCTTCGCAAACGCAAGCGTCCTTTATATAGGCGTCGCAATATAACATGTAATATCCCAGGAATATTGCGTGGTACAAGCGCAAATTGCCATCGGGCGTCAGAATATGTGACTATCATAACGATTCCATAGTTTAAAGCCAGCCACCCATTACAAACGGCACACACCTTACTGCGCGTATTCCCTTAACACCACGTAGTGGGTGCATAGCAAGTTCGAAAACATTTCCCACATTTGCCGCGCATAATTTCCATACTACCCATTACATAGTATGCACTAAGTGATTGAAGTACGCAGTAGGGACGGGATATCGCTATCGCGTTCAACTCTTAAAGGCGAAGCTTAAGGGTCCCCCCAATTTTTTTCCCCTTGTCCCTTTTCCCCTGTGCAGAGTAGCAGGCTAGAGGGGAACTAGCTCAGGCCGACCTCTCTGCCTTCTAATAAATCATTCTCTCTCTCTCTCGGCAGCACAGTAATTAGATGGTTGATCAATAATTCCACAAAAAAACCTGGACCTTTCAGGATACGTGAAAACACGTGTGTAACTTGAAAGGGTTGACGCTTGGGCAAGTTGGTGTGGATTCATTTAGAATAGAGTCACTGTATATGCTACCCTAAAGGTAGCATATACAGTAACTCTAATTTAGAAAGGTTAACAGCGCTACGGCCGCTCTATGCAAACGCACCGCACGGGGTCCGTGCGTGCGTTCTATGAACCGGCCGTGACAGCGCAAAGAACGTTTAGGAAGGGACGAGACAACAGAGGCAAAGAGCGCTGACTTCCAACTAGTTTTATTTCGATAAAAAGTGCATATATACAAGGGAGAGGGTGCGAGACAAGAAAAGACCAGAAAGGATTGACACGTGCTCACATGATTGCCATGTCATCTGAAATACTTCGAGTATGCCTCCACGTATGCCCTAAAACCCGGGCCAGCCAAGTAATCAAATTCTTGATTCGAAATAGAAGGTGCGCTAAAGCACTTGTCACCCAGCTTACGTATCAAATCAGCTTCGATAACTTCGCGAGTTAGCTGAACCCTATGCCTCGCCATTACTTTGCTCTGATTGAAACAGGGTGTACACCCACAGTCACGGGAATAAATGCCGATGTGACCCTGCACCGTGTTGAAGTTGACCCTGCACCGTGTTGTGCCAAATGGTGAACGCTCAGCCCTCACGGGTTCCTACGTGTTCCGTGAACCACAGGACATGCTTCGTCTCCTGCGCAGTGGGGGGTTGTTTATTCAATCCCACTGACGTGTGGGAAACGCTATATTGGTCAAACGGGTAGATGCCTAAATGACTGCTTGCGCGAACACCACAATAACGTCTTCAACACGGTGCAGGGTCACATCGGCATTCATTCCCGTGACTGTGGGTGTACACCCTGTTTCAATCAGAGCAAAGTAATGGCGAGGCATAGGGTTCAGCTAACTCGCGAAGTTATCGAAGCTGATTTGATACATAAGCTGGGTGACAAGTGCTTTAGCGCACCTTCTATTTCGAATCAAGAATTTGATTACTTGGCTGGCCCGGGTTTTAGGGCATACGTGGTGGCATACTCGAAGTATTTCAGATGACATGGCAATCATGTGAGCACGTGTCAATCCTTACTGGTCTTTTCTTGTCTCGCACCCTCTCCCTTGTATATACGCACTTTTTATCGAAATAAAACTAGTTGGAAGTCAGCGCTCTTTGCCTCTGTTGTCCCGTCCCTTCCTAAACGTTCTTTGCGCTGTTAACATTTCCAAACATGTGTAACGTTTCTTGACATTTCTTGTGCACTGCTGTTTCAAATCGGGCATGCAGCGCCACTGCGGCTGCTGCTGGCGAAATGTCCTTGTTCACTCCGCACAGCTGCGCCTGGCCGCAGCAGGTTGGCA
Organism: Rhipicephalus appendiculatus; assembly: GCA_030522465.1. Classification (NCBI taxonomy): domain Eukaryota; kingdom Metazoa; phylum Arthropoda; class Arachnida; order Ixodida; family Ixodidae; genus Rhipicephalus; species Rhipicephalus appendiculatus. The sequence goes on along the minus strand of JALIZH010008641.1, from coordinate 30,807 downwards.
ATGGTACCTAGCAGTGCAAGCGTGTGTACGCGGCGATAAAAGTCGTATTCTCTCTGCTGTTGCGTGTTCTGATGACATAACAGCTGCAAAAACACGGCCGGGAAACTGCCGAAGGTGCAATTTTATCATCTCCCTCAGGAATCGTACTAGGCTGATCTGGCAAAACGTAGGATCGGAGCCATTCGGAAGCAAACGCGGCCTGTCATCGCATGGTTTCTTTCGCTTGCTCTCCACGTCCCTGGCGTAACCAGGGGAGGGGGAGGGTCACAACCCATCCGCCCCCGCCCCCATTTTTTTTTAAAATTTCGCGTGTGTATATTTACACGCGCACATACAAACGCATGCACGAGCGCACACGAAGTACGGTTGACCCCCACTGACAAAAAAAAAAAAAATTCTGGCTACGTTACTGCTCCAGATCACAACACATTGTTGGTTCCCTTATTCTTTTTTATTATTATTGTTAGCCCGAATGTGTATTGGTGGCAACCAGTGCGACGTAAAACAGTCATCTGCAGTGCCCTCTTTGTCGGCTGTGCACATCTGTTGGGCGGAGGGGCCTAAGCATCGGCTCTACGATGGCACAACCTAAACGAAAAACACGTTTGCACACGTTGAAAAATGTTTTCGCAAGATGGAAACAGACGTTCACAGTTCACTGACGGACTTTTTTTTTTTGTTGTTCCCGCCTTGCAGGTGCAGTGAGGTTGTACAATTTTAAATGCGAAGCATTTCTTAGCGAACTTCGGCGAGTTTGAGCGTATCTAGCTATCTATCTATCTATCTAGCCGCCTACGACTTTGTGCTCTCCTGGCCGTATCGTTAATGGGATTTATACCAAATTTGGTACGGCATAACATGACCGTATGACGAACATAAATGGCTTGTCATATCATGAAAATCATGACTAACTTGTCATGAAAAGTATGATTTACATGCCACGCTCATGGCGCGCTCGCGGCCGTTTCGTTAGCTTGATATACACCAAATTTGGGATTGAGTGACGTGACTGTATGACGAACATAAATGACAGGTGGTAATATGCAAATAATGACGTGCATGTCATGAACAACATCATTTACATGCCACGCTCATGGCGCGCTCGCGGCCGTTTCGTTAGCTTGATATACACCAAATTTGGTATTGAGTGACATGACTCTATGACGAACATAAATGACAAGTGGTAATATGGAAATCATGCCTTGTCATGTGCGACAGACTTGCATGCCACGCTCATGGCGTGCTCGCGGCCGTTTCGTTAGCTTGATATACACCAAACTTGGTATTGAGTGACGTGACTGTATGACGAACATAAATGACTAGTGGTATAATATGAAAATCATGACTTGTCATGTGCGACCTGACTTGCATGCCACGCTCATGGCGCGCTCGCAGCCGTTTCGTTAGCTTGATATACACCATATTTGGTATTGAGTGACATGACTGTATAATGAACATAAGAGGCAGGTGGTAACATGAAAATCTTGGCATGCATGTCATCTACAACGCCATTTACATGCCACGCTCATGGTGCGCTTGCGTCCAGTTCGCTAACTGGATATACACCAAAATTGGTATTGCGCGACGTGACTGTATGACGAACATAAATGATAGGTCCTAACATGTAAAACATGATATGGAAATTATGTAAAGCACGATCGGCTCCTTCCTGGCTGCTTCGCATTACATCGATTCCCACAGTGCGTGGGATCTGCCGGCTTTTTTTTTCTTTCGTGCGCTGATAACTAGTAGAAGAAGAGTACACAGTCTGTTTATTTCAGACAATACAGAGAACGGAAGCAGCCTGCTGAAGTACGCGCGCCCAGATCTGCGCAATAGAAGAAGAATTCCAAGGCGGATTTATAAAACGTAATCGGCCACGGCGTACTAGTTAATGCGCTCGCTCGACGTACTAACAGCGCTAGAAAACACAGACGGGCACTTTATGTGGTCTCTGTTCATTTATCGCTGCTAATATATGTCATTTAAACTATCCCAGCTTTCTCCTAATGCGCGCCGGTCATAGAACAAGTGACGCGCCAAGCTGCCGATAAAAATGTTTTCTATCGTCTGTCAAGAAAAAAAAAATCACAGCATATCCACGAAGTGAATGATGGTGAGTGGGCGAAGCTCGGAGGGATCATTCTGGTAACCGTGAATCCCCCCGTACATTGCCCACTCGAACATTCAAAGACGCGACGACACGTGTCACGTCTTTGCATGATCCTGGGTGTTCGATCGTGAGTTGGGTACGAGCGTCGCCGACTTGTGTTCCGGGCGCTCCCAGCCTCAGCGACAACGCCAGTTCGCGTTCCACGACAGAGGAAGACGATGCCACCTACTCAGACGCCGAAGTCCACAACAGTGCTCGACGCAATGCCTCGCCTCCGCATGCATCGCCACAGAACGCTGCTGTGAGTTGTGAAAGCCACGCGTCCTTGGCTATGGGTTGTGCCTCAGTTCACCTCACCGTTGATCACGATGGAGTCCACCTCCGGTGCTCGACTCCAAGTACCGCGTCGGCCCGACGATCCCAATTATAGCAGCGCCATCCACGAGGTGAATAATGATGAGTGGGGCTCCGACTCCGAGTGAAAGAGAAAGCGCGCCAAGAGCGAGCCCCTTTTATTATATCTCCTCTAGCGGTAATCACTAACCCACGTTAGTGGAACCATTAACGCCATCTAGTGATATTATTTCCAACGACATATACACGCAACGCCATCTATTGAGCAATTCATAAACTAGAGGTGGCTACATACATACTACATACAAACGGAGGAGGGAACGACCCACACCCTAAGGAGCTTCTCCCCTAAAAAGTTTACTTATCACCAAACGCACGTCGGACTACAACAGTGTACAAAACTGGGCAAGTTGGTTGAACTTCGTAGTTTAAAGTGCAGCGCAAGAAGACGATACACAAGATGAATGAGCACAGACCAAAAAAAAAAAAAGCACGTCGTACTCTACGCTCACTTGCGCGACGCATTTTCCGAAGATTTCCGTCCGACGGCACTGTGGGGTTCTCTCACGCAATAAACGCGATTAGGGGCGTACAAGTCGCCACCATGAAGCAAACTACTTCGTCTGAAGTATTCCTGAACGTTTGCTATTCGCGAATAATTTGAGCCGATACGCCACCTAGCGGAGAGCGCGCGAAACAGCCCATTGAGGTCCATGTAGCAGGCGACATTCACTTTCGCACGTGCGGTGGCGGTTCTGGCAGAAGGATTCGTGGTCAGCAAAGAAAAAAAATGCATCGCGAAGCAGTTTTTCTGCGTTTCGTTATGGACGTGGTTGAGGCGGACAGGTAGGTTAGTATCTTTTGGCAATTTTGTGTTTTCTGAGTGAACGGCGAACAACGGCGTAAATAACCAACCTCCACAACGGCAATGTTACACCGACTATGGGTGTTGATTCTTAGCACTTCAGGAACAGGTAATACGTCACTGTCCTAAAAATTTGCTTCACTCTTCGAATGGAATCATCGAATCCTACGTATAGCACCGCTGGAAGTGATCGGAATCGGTTTATAATAACGCCCCGAAGCGTCTCAATTCGCTACGAGAGACGCCATAGTGGAGCGCTCCGGTTAATCTCGACCAGCCGGAGCTCCGAAATTAGTACGCGGGCGCATAGCATTTCACCTCCATCGAACGGCGATCGCCGCAACTATGGTTCGAACCCGCGTCTCTCGGGAGTAAAAACACCCTAATCATGCGCTGTGCAACAGCGGCGGACAAAATTGAAAACTTCGTAGTGTTGTTATCAGCGTGGCGTAAATGTCTCGTACGCGCACTAGATTTGGCCTCATGGCAAGAAATGCTTGCTATATTATATGTCTTATAGTAGCTTAGGGCCTGGCTCTTAAGATGCTATGCGCTCGATTCCCTTGACTTGTGGGCACGCGTACGTGGCAAAACCTGGCCGGTGTCTCATCGTAGGGTGCAGGGAGCTATGAAGGGGCCAATTCACTCCTACCTGTAATGAAATTGCTGTGTACAATAGCAGCAGGTAAGCAGTATTGTTTGCGACCACCTCAATTTCTCTGACGTATGTGGATCAGCCTAGACGCACGCGAACACACAGAGAGATCAATAAGGCTACCCGCATTAAAAGTTCATAGTCATCGTTTCTCTCAGCCTCCTCTTGTAGCCGCACCGAATACGCAGCACGAAACCTTGTTATTTTGCTCAATGTACCGTCCCCGCCTGAGCTTTTAAGTTTAAACGTAGACAAGGTCGCGCGGAAGTAATTGACAGACTAAGCCGCTACAAAAGAAGTGACGTGTCGCCGTGTTGATCTGGGCAATCAGCATTTGATAAACGATGCCTGCGGCCACTACCGACTGTGTTAGCCCACCTGCCTACAAAACACTGCCGAACAGTTGGTCTGCCTTGCTGATTGACACGGCCTGTGACAGTGCTGCAGCTCTTACCTAGGAGTGGATGAGAACGGCTGATACGCGCTTGCATTTCGCTAGAAATCCAGTAATGCAAGAACGTGGGCCATCGGAGATCACAGGTTCAGTAAAAACACTTCAATGCCGCACTGGGATTTCTGAGCGTCCAAATTCACACCAGACGTTCACGTGCACGAACAGTGCGACATTTATTTCATCGTCGACCTTGCCCTTCCCGACGACCGAAATGAAGAACTGGGAGGCAAAGACACTCCCACCTTCGACAGAACACCGCACACAGACGGGAACAAATGAAGTAAAATGTCACCCGGGTCCATACTTACTTGTATTCACACTCATGGGCGCTCCCGTTAACTCACGCTTGCACCTACTTACTCACTTTCATTCTCTCGTCTGTTCATACTCACAGGCACTCACTCACGTTCATACTCACGCGATTTACTAGCGCTCATTAAGATACAGCGCTGATACACCACGTTTTGACATCGCAATCTACAAAACACAGCATTTCCAGCAGCAACAATCCGCACATGGACCTCAATACAGCTGCCATCTTTGCCAGTGTTGCCTAACTTCGCAGCGCCCCCTGGATTTCGTTTTAGGTGCGAATTCGTCCGTAGCGTTAAACAAGTGTACGTTTTGCTTTGCCATTGTCACGCACCGGCTTTCTCCGCACACAACTTCAAGCTATGCGCCGGGAAGGGGAACAGGGACAAAATGCACGAAGTGGCCGCATTGGCGCTGCGCACTCGGAGAGCGTAGAGTTACTGTATATGCTCCCTACGGGAGCAGAGTTGCGCATAGGTCCGCCATTATGTTCAACGGTTTCGCAGTGAAGCCACTCTTCGCGCGCGCAGGAGACAAATACGGCGCGATGTTCCGGCGCGGGCGACATGCCTCAGTCTTATTCGCACGCGCTGAGCAAGATTTCACTCATGCAGCGAAGCTGTATATGGCTATAGGTTCTAGCGGATGGCGTCCGCGGACAAAAACGACGCGTTCAAGAATAAGTTTACAGCGTTCGGCCGATTTCGGGGGCAGTACATGGCGTGTAATCGTGGCTCATACGTACAACAAAATGTGCATTAAGTGAACCAGGTGCGAATTAGTGAATCGAAGGCGAATTAGGTGGATTAAAAGTGACGGAGTGAATTGAACTTGAATTGAGCGATTGAAATGTTAAATTTATTCAAAGGTGCCCTAAATGAACCGAAGGTATAATGCATTTAGTGAAGCTACATATGTATATGGCCAGGCTCTGACCAAAAGTGCGTCCGTTTATCGAGTCGCTTGCACAGAAAATATTACAGCGGAGGCCGATCCCACGACCACAGCTTTCTGATTCGCATACTACGATCGAGCAGCTCAAAAGTTCGCGTGCTACCGCGCGGTGCCTTGCAACGAAAAATGGAGAGGTCATTTTCAGCATGCTCGCGCCCTTTTCTTGCCTGGCCGGAAGGCACCGAACTATGGTCGCACGTTAGGTCGACAATCAGATGGGTGCATTTTTGGCCGCCTAAATCAGCTAATCAGCAAACGTCGCCAAGAAACCATTGCGCGTGCGGTTACGCTGGTGACCACTGACATTTGTCATTAACCACCATTCACAGCTGCTCCTTTGTTAGAAAAAACAATGAAACTGACGGAAACAAGACGGCGCGGGAACCGCGCCGTCGTGTCCGTAAAGTTGGCTTCGCCGCGGCGAAATTGAACATTTGACGTCATTTTGCACCACGTGATGGCGCTCGCCGAATAGCGGCGCACGAGCGGTGCAGGGAAAAGTTATGCGCAACTCTGCTACCTGCGGTAGCATATACAGGGACACTAGGAGAGCGCTGGCGCCGCCAACTGAGCGCGCGAGACCTATTCGCCCCGAGATCGAGCGGAGTCGCCGCCTGGTGGCCACTGGCTGAAGCGCGCCTAGTGTGGATTGCTCCTCGCGTCGTCTGCTAGCCACATAAGGCTATCATGTGAGCGTATCCCATGCTCATCCTCAACGGGCGGTTTGTCTTGCTCTGTTGGTGTCAATTTAACTGCTTGTACGTTTGCCTAGCACGATCTACAGACACATTTGGCCTTGCTTGGCTGTATATGCACTGCAATAAGATCAGTTTGTGCACTTGCCGAGAGTGCTGTGTATCCTCCGTTCGCCAGGATTATTTCGGTGTAGGTGCCGCTTTGCAGTTGAAGCACATCGTAAAGTGCACTTGGCGTGGTCCCAAACATGAGAAGCATTAAATATTGCGTTGAAGCAGCGCTTTAGCGACTCTGTGATAAACGAAGTTTTGCGTTGTTGTTAGGTGTCTAACTGAGGCGCTGTTGTTTATCGATTATGCGACGAGCTTTAATTGTGCTTGAGATAAACTTCATATTGAAAAATTTTCAGCGCGAACGGGACGGAGCACAAAGAAGAGGACACTACACAACACTAGCGCTGGAGTGAAAGCTGCGATTGAGAACAAAGCTAGAGGAACTTCGCGTGTAGGTTGCACGATGAAACATCGCAAACCCCCCGTTTCCTGCTCTGTTGGTATGGTCTATAGGATTCCCCTCTCCTGCGGCAGGGTATATATAGGCCAGTCCGGGAAATGCATTAACGGAAAGACTCCGCCAACACAATAGCACCTTGAAGGGAACGCCGACGTCACACCTTTCGACGCATTGTAGGGCTTGTGGCTGTAAACCGTTCTTTGACAACACTGTCATCCTTGCGCAAACATAGTGATAGAAGGGCACGGGAACTCGCGGAAGCGTACTTCATAAAAGATGCGGGAGATGATTGCATATCTGAGCCGTCCGTTTGCCTTTTAGAATCTGAGCTACGCAAGCTCAATGAGTTCTTTCATAACAGTTAACTTTCGCGCATGCGTTGTTGGTTTTCAAGGTGGTTGATTTTCTTTCAATAAAACTTCAGTTGTTAGACAGCGCTAGTGTTGTGTAGTGTCCTCTTCTTTGTGCTCCGTCCCGTTCGCGCTGAAAATTTTTCAATATGAATCAGTTCCAACTCGCCCACCTATCTACTTTACTGAGATAAACTTGAGTCGCCGAGCGCAATTTTAACATTTATTAATTTATTTATTTCAAGAAACCCCTAAAGGCCCTCACAGGGAGGGTATTACATAGGGGGGGTGGGGTAAAAAAGTACAATGCAGTAGATACACAGCAAGCATAACACAATTGCAAACAAAACAACACTAGCTTAAGCATAACGAAAAAAGCAACTCAGTAACGCAACACCTGTTGGAAATATTGAAATATATATATATATATATATATATATATATATATATATATATATATATATATATATATATATATATATATATATATATATATATATATTTGAGAACACAACGAAAAATAACAGAATAACAATTATAGAGCACAAAAATGAAATGGGTTATTGAGGACAGAACAGAACACTAGACTTCGTTATCATTTTTTAAAAGTTCATTAAATTTCGAAATGTTCCCTTCCATAGCGATACTTCGAGGCAGCTGGTTCCATTCAATGATGGTTTTCGGAATGAACGAATTAGCAAATGATGAGGAACGGCATGTGATGCGTTTGATTTTGAGAGGGTGATCCCGGCGTGGAAAGATGGCTAGGGGTGACTGAAAAAAATCGTCATGAAGCAACGGATGATGGTAGATTCTATGAAAAAGAGATAAGCGAGCAAGTTTACGACGATGAGAAAGGTTATCAAGACCAGCACGAGCTTTTAAGGCAGTGACGCTAGTGAAACGAGAGTAGTCTGAGAAAATGAAGCGAGCAGCACGGTTCTGCAGGGATTCAATGTTATCGATGATATATGATTGATTCGGGTTCCATATGGCTGAAGCGTACTCAATTTTAGGGCGGATTAGGGTAATGTACGCAAGTTTTCGCACATGCGCAGGAGCATGCCGCAGATTACGTTTTAACATCCCGAGGGAGCGGTTAGCAGCTGCAAGAATGTGATCAATGTGATGGTTCCAGGATAGGTCGGATTGGAAATGAAGTCCTAGATATTTATATGACGTGGCTGACTCTACGGGTGTGTGATTAAGAGTATATGTAGTTGGGAGGCGGCTAGAATTTCGTGTAAATGAGACGAGTTTAGTCTTGGAGTGATTTAGCTTCATTTGCCATGATGAACAACCATGAATTGATGGATTCGAGGTCGGATTGCAGGGATCGGTGATCCTCGTCACTTTTGATGGCACGATACACAACGCAGTCGTCCGCGAACAATCTAATTTGGGAAGAAATGGCATTAGGTAAATCATTGATAAATATTAAAAAGAGCAGAGGGCCTAGCACGCTCCCTTGTGGTACACCGGATGTGACCTGCGCCATTGAAGAGTTAGAACCGTTTACGGAGGCGAACTGAATGCGAGAGGAGAGAAAGTCTTTAATCCATGCTATCACCTGAGAGTCAATGTTGAGATGCGTTAACTTGAGTAGTAATCTGTGGTGAGGGACACGATCAAATGCCTTCGAGAAGTCGAGAAACAAGGCGTCAACCTGAAACCCGACGTCCATGAAGGCAAGTAGGTCGTTAGTAAATCCTGCAAGCTGAGTGTCACAAGAAAATCCCTTGCGAAAACCGTGCTGCTGTTTGAAAATGATGTTGTGCTCTTCGAGATAATTAATAATCTGGGAGTGAATAACGTGCTCGAGGAGCTTAGAGAAGGTGCAAGTCAATGAAATGGGTCTGTAGTTAAGAGGATCGGAGCGAATGCCTGATTTAAAGATTGGTATGACTTTGGCTTTGCGCCAGTCGTGAGGTATGGAACCACATGATAATGACTGCGAAAAAAGTGCACAAATGATTGGACAAATACTACAAGATAATCTTTTGAGAATTTTATTATTAAAGCCAAAAGGATCCATAGTTGTAGAGTTTTTTAAGTTAGTTAATAAGGAAAGAATGCCATCTTCACAAATGACAATTGGAGGCATACAATAATTATTGACCTGGACTGGGAACCAGGGAAATGGGAAAGACTTCACGAGTAAAAACGGACGAGAACGCATTGTTAAAAAGTTCAGCAGAATGGGCATCGTCGAGTTGATCACCATTAGAATTTGTTCAGGATGATTCAGGACGTGAATGAGGGTTAATTACGCTCCAAAATTTACGAGGGTTATTAGTAAGCATGGTGGGCAAGACGTTGCTGTAAAACTGATGCCGTATAGTTTTCAGCATTCTTTGATAATCCTTATCACTTTCTCTGTAGGTTTCCCACGTGGTTGATAGGTTGTTAGCAACTGCCAGCCTATACAAACGCTTTTTCTTATTGTTGGCCCTTCGCAATCGCAAATCGAACCAAGGTGCACTTTTACTGCACCTAATTGAAATTACCGGTATGTGTCTCGTAATAAGGTTAATTAGGGTGGATTTGAACAGCGTCCAGTTCTGTTCGATAGAACGGAAAGAACATTCGGCTAAGAAATGTTCAGAAAAGGAAGTTAATTCAAGATTCATCTGACCAAAGTTAGCCCTGTTGTAACATCTGATCCTCTTAGACGTTGTTTTTCTTTCCAGAACACCGTTATTAACACAGCCAGTAATAATATCATGGTCAGAAAGACCGCTATGGTGAAATACTTTAGAAAAAGCCTCAGGATTATTTGTTAAAATCAAGTCAAGAATGTTGGCGGTACTATTCAGTGGATCGCGTAGGCTCTGTGATAAGTTGAGTTAGGTGAAAATCAAGGCAAGCCTGCAGAAAAGCATGCGCAGCCTTGTCACTTGCTGATACAGATAGAGTATCCCAGTTGATACTCGGGAAGTTAAAATCACCGAAAATAATCAGGACATAATTCGGGAAACGCGTGCACACATCAGCAAGCAGTCGACAAAATTCGTCAGCAAACCCGTCACACAAATCTGGTGGACGGTACAATACACCAGCAATAATGTCCGTATTACTACACTTCAGAGAGATAAATGTACATTCGAGAAAAGATGGAAGAACGACTGGAGCGGCAAACAGTCCGTGTTTAATCGCCATAAGAACACCACCCCCCCTTTCTGTCCATCCTGTCGCATCTAAAAAAATTGTAACGTGATTCGCAGGATAGTATGTTGTTGTCCGAAGTGCAATCGTTCAGCCACGTTTCTGTTAATGCAATTATCGAGGCACCGGATGAGTCGATAAAAGAGGAGAGGGCGACACTTTTGGGCATAACACTTCTTATGTTAGTATATAGGAAACAGATGTCATTTAATCGCTTCGGGCTCGATAAAAGTTGCGATGCGCGATCAGAAACGACGTGAGGCTTAGAATCATGTCATTTGGCCGAAGGTTCAAATACACGCACCGCCCGATTGTCAGCCGTGTTCCCAGATATAGACATCATCGTTCACAAGCGGTTTGTTGAACGACAGACGGATACGGTCGCCCTCTTTCTTTATCGTCTTTGAAAACTGCCACAGTCTACGGCGTTTTTGACGAACTGCCTCAGAGTAATCACGTGACAGACTAAAACTGGTGCCCTTAAGTTTGTAGCCAAGATTAAGGACAGTTTCCACTTCTTTTTCATTATAAAATTTGGCTATGATAGGTCTCGTCTTGTCACTCGAAAAACGCCCCAAGCGGTGAGCTCTGGAAATGGAGGTGACAGTAACGCCAAGCTTTCCCGTACAAAAATCTTTAAGATGGCGCTCCGAGTCCTCCCATGGCTCAGTTGCATTACCATCCTGAATGCCAAAAAACAGTACGTTTGACCGCCTTGAGCGATTTTCGAGATCATCTAGCTTGTCCTGAATTTTAGACATGTCAGCATTCACATTCGAAACAGGCTGTGTAGAAGGCAGTGATTTGACTTTTGTTTCAATTTCATGAACTGTCATGCAGATAATCAATCGAAGAAAGCTGCTTCCTGAAGTGTTACCTTGTTATACTGTTATTGTACTAAGAACAAACGCGCTAAATTAGGCGAAATTTAACATTGGGTGAGATTTGGGTTCGCTTTAAAGAATCCAGATGGTCAAAATTAATCCACACGGCGTGCCTCACACTTATGTCGTATAATTTCATACAAAATATCATCTTTTTTTTATTTATTTTTTTTACAATGTCTTGAGCGCTTTTGTGGCGTTGCCATAACTGACGGAAGGATCGGACATTATTCGCTTGAAAAAAAAAATGCTTTTGTCCCATCAAATAAGCGAACCTTTGTTGCATCACTGTCATGCAGATAATCAATCGAAGAAAGCTGCTTCCTGAACTGTTACCTTGTTATACTGTTATTGTAGTAAGAACAAACGCGCTAAAGCGCTGCCAGCCACGTAGCTTTTTCTGAATAAGTTTATCAACTGTACGTCCATTTCATGGCGAATTGAATAATAAAAAATGCGGATGCGTATTCGCGGTTATTTCAGCTCATCGCCCAAGAATATGGAATTTCTGTCTTTCTCATTTTTTTAGTATATCCAAGACCATCATGCATGGAGCAAAGAATGAATAAAGTCGCACTATAGCAGTGCGAAGTAGGCGGGACACAAGCTCAACACTTACAAATAAAAATACAAGAAACGTGCGAAAACGCAGTCGCCAAGCGCGAACATCCCTTTCACTGGCAGATTGCGTTTCTCTCACTAGTAATAATAACGTTCGGCGAGCTTCGCGCATCCATTCGGCAATGGAATGACATATATTACGAGTGGGCTGCAGTCAGCGCATTTTATTTGCCGACAATCGGCTCACACCGCTCACAAAAAAGCGCCGCTGCGTACATTTGTATGCGCGCCGCCGGCCGCCTATCCACACTATACTCGGCGACAACTTTTCTTGGCACTGAAGGGAAAGCTACGGGGGGCGGAGCATCTGCACATGTAACCCTACGCGAAGTAGTCCGGCTTGACATGCGCCTCGTACCGCTGGGGAAAGTGATGGCTGCGCGCAATCAGCGTTGCATTTCGACGCAGACGCCGCTGCAGCGTTTGAGGCACTGGCAAAAGGCGCGACTTTCTCACGCGTTCAAAAATGCAAAGTGACAACCTATAAAGTAAAACAAACTCAAATATCTCATTGGGGTGCGCTCCGTTGTGTCTGAAAGAGCTACGTGTAAAAAATGAAAGGAGTATTTTTTATATCTTACGCATGCAGAAAAGACAGAAGAAACTGTGGGACTATATTAATTAGCGGTGAGATACGCGCGATTTGGCTCTGTAGCCTTCGCTTCAGTGCCAAGAAAAGTTGTCGCCGAGTATAGCGCGGTGACGGTGCTGCCGCCTGTAGCCCGATCTCGGGGCGATAGAGAAGAGGGAGAAAGACTCGTGCGATGTTTCTGAAGCGTCCGCCTCCTATGCGGTCGGATGGTAACAGAGAAACATTTTCGATCAGTAGCACAGGTAATCTGCTGAAGAACCACTTATTAAATGCGAAACATTTAATAGGTAGTGTTTCAGCAGATTACCTGTGCCAGGGGTGCTATGCAGGATGGCGCGAGCTTCTCGGGCACACGAGTTTGCTCCGAGCTCGCACTGCGGCGGTCATGGCACAAAGACAGAGCGGAGCGCGTGATAGCAGCATTGACAAAAACGGCTACATGAACGAGCGTGGCGTCAAAAACGCATGTGGGGCATCTGCGGCGGTAATCAAAGAAACACCGCGTGCGAACACGTCAGCGCCGCCACTCAGTCCACATTCAACAGTGCAGCGACGTCAGCGTGATTGTCGCGCTATCTTTTTGCCAACTCAGCATTGCGCCTCCCACAGGCGTGTTCGTGGGCGTTCTTCCACTTTCGGGCATGTTCTTTCGTTCCTACCCGCAGCATGGAAATTTCCACTCTCGAAGGCAACAAGGGTGCACACGCTACACTCTCGTGCAGCTCGTTTCGCTTCTATCAAATATTGCGGATAAATATACGGACAGGTTGTCACCAGGGGCGCTCGCATCATTGCGGCAACGCGGCTGTGATTGGTACGTCGTGAGCGCGGTGAAATTGACTGCGAGACATCGCAGCCACGTGATGATATAACTTTTATTTCTTCGTGCGTGTGTGCACAGTCTGCGCGATAAAGCTGATAGATGAATCCTGCCGCTCGCTGGCGTTGCGGCGTGAGCACTGCTCCTTGGAAAGCGCAAACGCGGTGGGTGGACCCGATCTTCGCCGCGGGCGTCTGTCAATCAAACTGATTGACGCGTGAACTCGGGTACAAACTCGTTGATTTTCAGAAGGCCCCAGTTCAACTCGTGACTGTCATGGTGCCGGTGTGACTGTCAAAGGTTTCATGCGGTGGACGCTAAGCAGCAGCTTCTTTGCATATAAAATAATTTGGTCAGCCTTTACTACTTGTGCAAGGCTGGAGCCATAGAGGAGCTTGTGATCACCTAGCTTCTTCCAGCGTTTTAAGTCGGTCGTCTACTCAGTATGCTCGGTATACGTTTCGAAGAACGCATCAGCTCCGTCTTAATTTTGATTATACTAATTAGGCAGGACTGAATTACCAAAATATTGAACAGTTTTGTCTTGATTGGTAAGGTTTTAATTAAAACGACAATAATTACCTCGGGTGCAATTAGCATGATCTTGATTAGTAGGCAGCTAATTAACATAAACCTAATTCGCATGATCATGATTAACATCATATTATTAAGGTCTAATTAGGATGACTTTACTTAGCGTGCTTATTAGCCTGCTATTAGTTAGCACGGTCATAGCTTTACATGGCTTCATTAGCATGGTCTTATTAAGGTATGGCTTCATTAGCTCGATCTTAGCATGCCTTGGCTTAATTAGCTTGTTCATAGATTCTCTTGACTTATTTAGCTAGGTGTACCGCCCAGCCACTTAGCTAATCAGCCGGGCGCACGTCCTCAGGGCTGCGAGCACACCATGAAGGGATTAAGAGTGCGCGCGCCAGTCGAGCAACGCGCAAGAATGTGCAGGCTGACCATGATGATTGTACACGTGGCCTCGGGTTCAGCTACGGTCGCGGTATTATAAGGTGCTCGGCCGGAACTAATCTCAGAGGCCACCGTGCTAATTATTCTAAAGGATACTTAGTACAGATATTAAAAGCTTCAAAACGAATTTAAACAGCCCCTGCCTTTAAAAAATATCATCAGTAAACCTTTCTGGCACTTTTATTGCATGGGTGCACTTCTGCACTCAGTGGAACGACAAACAAATGAAAGAAGATGCCTCTGGTTTGAAAACACCGCCCAATTTTGTCGACCGTCCTTGACGTGACGCTGCATTCCATCGTAACCAATGAAACGCAGCGCGCGCTGAAGGGTGTATCTGACCTTTTCGTACTGTGGCTCGTTCAAAAGGGGGTGTCGCCAGAGCTCGGAAAGATCCCGAGTTTTGGCCAAGCTCGGGCCAAGCTCGGGCCATCCTGCATAGCGCCCCAGATTACCAGAATTTTCAATAGTTTGTCGTCTATCTATCTATCTATCTATCTATCTATCTATCTATCTATCTATCTATCTATCTATCTATCTATCTATCTATCTATCTATCTATCTATCTATCTATCTATCTATCTATCTATCTATCTATCTATCTATCTATCTATCTATCTATCTATCTATCTATCTATCTATCTATCTATCTATCTAGCTCTCCTGGTCGTCTCAATAACTTGTAATATACCAAAATTGGCGTAGCTGGGGATCAGTGTATATGACGAATACGATTCGCTGGTCGTGACATGAGTAACGCGAAATGCCTGCTGCGTACGTCATAAGACCCTTTCCCTTAGTCACGTGCGGCACACCCGTATAGCACAGTATATGATATGCTGGTATGCGCCACAGGTGATCGACAGTCTCAATCAACACATTAATAGTGACCATGCACATTGAAACGCAATGGGAGCTGAAGACAGAACACCCTTGAAGCACACCACCAGGGTTGCCGTTGGGTAGATTTGAAAAGGAGCCAAAACTCAAGCTAAGAGTAGCCAAAGTAGCCATGTCGTTTAATTTCAGCGCCAGATTTGTAGCCAAATACATAGGTTGCACGGACGTGACATCCGATAACGAGAGGACCGAAATCTGTCATGTTTAAGAACACCTGAAATCGTAGTCGGGAGCCTTGCAGCGGTGAGATGTGTTTTTCGGGCGCGCCATCGGCTACACCATAACTATTTGCGCTATTTTCGGATGCAGAACAAGATGTGGAACTTCTGCTTCGAAAGGCAAGGCACAGCCACACGTTAAAATGTTTCGTTTGCCCGCGATTATAATAAATGAGTGCGCGCCAAGAAGGGTGTCCGAAAAGCGCCGTAGCGCTCGGCTGCATTAACGAAGGAGACTTGAAAAAGGAGATCTGCAGTCTTTACCTAATCGCAGGTAAAGGCATTTTCGAGGTATGCCCAGGTTTAACACGTTTACTGACGTGATTACGTCGCTTCTCCAGAATGCTGCCTAGATTCACAGCGATGTACACACGAGCTTTCCCCCTTCAATTAACGTGTCTCGAATTAAGTTTGGCCTAACGGTACAACATATATGAACGTGCTCTCTTTCAAAGGAAAACTTGGGAATTTAATGAACGACGTACGCGAACCCCGACTGGGCATCGAGCCTACTGCTGGGCCGCGGCCGTTATGACCGTATACTGCCGCAGCATCTGCGCCTTTTCACCGCTGTAAAAAGCGACGGAATAGCAAGCTCGATGCCGCCGTAGCGGGCACGCCGTCCACGGAGCCTTTCGGGTTTGATGGAAACTTTCGGGTTTGATGATAAGGCTCTGGCACAAAAAAACACGCATATCCACGGAGTGAATGATAATGAGTGGGCGAAGCTCCAGAGGTTCATCGGTAAACCGTGAATCTTCCGTGAATTTCACCTACATCATGAAAGACGTGACAAACACTGTATATATACAACGAAATGATTTTATTGTTCGTAAATGGTAGGTAGACGTGGCTTTCGTTCACCCTCCATTTTAACTGCTTTATGGTCGGTAAAGTGAAGGGATAGGGGTTCTTGGATGGGCCGTAGCGGGAAGTTTGCAGAGACGAGATCGATGCAGGTTCCTGGGATGGTTGTGGGTTGCATGTGGTCGATCACTAGATGGCACCGCAGCGCCATCTAGTGATCATTCTGAGACCTAGAGGTGGCTACTACGACGACGACGACAACTACGACGCCGGACTAGCCTACGCCCTAAGGAGCTTCGCCCCTAAAAGTTAGGATGAAGCAATGACGTGCTTCTCAAACGGCCTGCCTTTAGTACCCGGCTTTCGGCGCAGGGGCGGGGGGGGGGGGGGGGGAGAGTGGCTGTTGAAGGTGCGAGGTAGACAGTCCTGGAATGCAACACCGGGAGTCCTCGCCTGATAGCGTCCAAAATCTGCAGGGCCATATGGCCGTGGGCTTTATACAATGGCGAGACAGGTTCGACTGAGTGAAGGTATAGGCCAGACTTGGCGCCCCCTTCGAGGATATATGTAGCAGAGAATATATGAGGAAATACATGTAGCAGAACCGCTACATATATGTTTCGCAAAATAACGATACCTGCTGGGTCGAGGCTCACCATTGCCACTAAGCACGCACTGATGAAAGCATTTTCATTTAATTGGTAAACAGAAAAGAAAAAAGTCACAGTTTCGCCACAAGGCGAAGCAATGAATGCGATAGCAACAAATTGGAATGTCAAGCGACGAATGGTAAGCAGGTCGAAACGTGCATCGCGCTGCTCACGCACACATGACGCACGAAAACAACACGCACAGGACGAGAGCGAACTAAAAACATTCACAGCTCGACACTTAACGCACTGCTCAAACAAAAAAAAATGCCCCCCACCTCCCCGAAGGGAATCGTGAGGAAATGCGAATGCATTTCGCGCGCGCTTCACTCCATTTATATATACGTGCGAGCGAGCGGACGGGAGTCTGGGGCGCAGGTAGGAGAGAGAACGAACGGCGAGAGAAAGAGCGGCGAAGCACTGCACCTACCCTCTGCTACACTCTCCACACACGCGGGAGCTCCGCCGAGCTTCCGCGATGCGAGCGCCCTCACACACCAGAGCGCGCTCCCCCTCTCCACTCACTCTCCGCTACTCCGCCCGCACCACCTGCTCCGGTTGCTAGGGGCGAGGATAAACGCGCGCGCCCGCAGCTGTTGCTATGGGAGAGGGAGTGAGAGCGGAGAGATAAAAAATTACACCATCTTCCGCTAAAGGGAACCATGTGTAGATGTGAAGCAGCGGGCGCTAACGCTTACACCGGCGGCGGCGTTGACGCTGGCGCTGATCGCAGCGTTGCGCAGGAGAGAAAACTGGGGATGCGTAAAGCACGCAGCGATGGAGCGGTGTTTCCTACTGGAACATGCCAATCGCTGCTAATGTGCAATGAGAGACAGAAGACTCCGACTGGTCACAGAGACTCGCAGTCGGCTTTTAGTTAACGCGCACGCTGCGAATTTTTATTGTTCAACAACGCACAGGAGAAATCTCCCACCGGCACCACCATGGAGGTCAAGATCCATTGCCATATATACGGGGTGGCCAGTGAACGGTTGTGCAGCGCGAGCAGTCGGTTTTTTTCAACCAAGAAACTCGCTAGCAGACGCTGCCTGTGTCGGCGTCGCGAGGCGAGAGGGGGGGGAGCGTAGGAGAGGAGAGAGAGGGGGGGCGCGCATGCGCAGTGGGGAGTGTGGACGCTGCGGGTAGAGATGCCTAGAGAAGAGAGGGGGGGAGCGTAGGAGAGGAGAGAGAGGTGGGATGCGCATGCGCAATGGGAGTGTGGACGCCGCGGGCAGGGATGCCTAGAGGAGAGAGGGGGGAGCATAGCAGGGGGAGAGAGGAGGGGAGGGGCATGCGCAGTGAGGGTGTGGTTGCCGCGGGGAGGGATGCCTAGAGGAGAGAGAGAGGGAGAGAGGAGGTTTTTATTTTTATTTTTTTAAAGGGTTTGCGCATGGGCAGTAAGGGTGGTCACGCCGCACACCACCACCACCGGATTAAGCTTCGCCATAAGATACTTCACATCTAACACCTGCCGGCGCTTACCTCCTCAACCTATCTTCCTCCTCCTCCTCCGCGGACAACGCTGGACAACGCCGGACAACGCCGGATGCCTGACATAGCCCGACTATGAAATGCATTCGCATTTAAAACGACGCACGAAACGTATTCACAGGTACAGACGAGCGCGAACTAACAAGTGTCACAGTTGTTAGTTCGCTGTGTTTGAAAAGCGTGCTCTTTTCGCAAACGGGCGGTATGCAGCGAGCGATGTGACCTTCGCGCGCCCGGTAACTACAACGCTATCATTCCGGCGAAAGCCCCATTCTCCGCCACCGCGAGATAAGCGCGCGCGCGCGAGCTAGGAGCGCCTGAGAGCGCGCGTCGCGACGAACGGGGCGCCCAGCTAAGCCCCGCCGAGCGCGGCCTTTGCGCCCTCTCGCTGGTAATGCTGAAAACACGCTGAAAACTCGCTGTTTGAACGTTGAATAGCTCGCCGTTTGAACGTTGAATGACTTGCGCTTTCGTGGCTCAGCGGTTAGCGCCGCGCGCTGCAGAGCGCGAGGTCCCTGGTTCGATGCCGCGCGTCGGAAACATTTTAGATGCGAAGCATCTTATGCTCGGGGCTATGTCCGTCCCGCGTCCCGCGTCCGGCCACTTTCATGAAGTAGGGAAGCACCCACTATGCGAACCAGCACCCACTATGCACCCACTATGCTTAGTCCGTCCCTCCTTCCCCCGCGTCCCACACCCTCTCTCCTCTCCTATGCTCACCCCCCTTTCTCTCCTCTACGAATACTCTACTCTACGGAGCGGCGCCCACGTTCCGCGTCCTACACCCCATTGCGCATGCGCATCCCCCTCTCTCTCCTCTCCTAAGCTCACCCCCCTTTCTCTCCTCTAGGAATCCTCTACTCTACGGAGCGGCCCCCGTGTCCCACACCCCGACAGCGGATGCGCGTCCTCTCCCCCTATCTCCTACGCTCACCCCCGTTCTCTCCTCTAGGAATCCTCTACGGAGCGGCGCGCGACAGGTGGTGCGACAGCTGCATACTCCGCTGGGGGCACCACGGTAGTTCCGCCGTGTAAAAATGACGGAGCGCGCCTCACTCTCTCTCCTGTGCAGCGCCGCGATGACCGCCCGGGCCGCTGCCGCGAAACGAGAACGGCGACGTTTCTCCCGCTCAAGCTAACCATCTCCCCGCTGCTTCGCATCCACACATGGTTCCCTTTAGCGGGAGATGGCGAAGGTTTTTTCTGAATTATTTTTTGAGGTCTTTATAAATATATAGATACATATATGGGACATGACGGCGACGCCGACGGCGAAAACCAGCCGAGAGTGTCCTTATAATTGATATCGCAATAAAAAAAAACGTTCGCACTGGGACTCCTACCCCGCCCGTGACGAATCTTCTTCGCCACGTGGCTCCCAGCTTCCGGTCGATCAGCTGGGGTGGAAGGCGACCGTCCAGCACTCTCCGTCTGGAGGGGACCGGAGCAGCTCGTGACGGCTCACTCGCTCGGCTTCCGAACGGCCGAGATCGTGTGCTGTCGTCCCACCGGCAACTGGATTTGAACTCTGGTAAGAATCTGGAGGATGCGTTCGGAACGTACCAACCAGATACTGACGCTCCCATCAGGGTTCGAACCCACCGCCTCCCAGGGTGTGACTGAACGATTCGAGCCAAACGGCCACAACCCTGGTTATGTGGTTAGGGTTAAGTCGGATCTATATGTTTGCTGGCACTTGCTAAAGCAGAGAGAGGTTGTAAGTGGGCAATAGATGCGGGTCACAATTGGCACTGTTGCTAGGCAACATCAATAGTGACTGTCCCACGGAGCAGCATGCTGTTGTCGTGGCGACATTCTACATGCTATCATTACACAGCTTTCTATAGCCCTAGTTGTACAGCTATAGAGTTTGAAATGGAATAAAACAAGCTTTGTGTGAGGTATTCTTTTTTTTTATTTGACAGGCCCATGTATGTCATTAGGTGTGGAATATATAACATCGTTCAAATGTCCACCGCGGGTTCTCACGGTGGCACGGATACGAGTAGCACAATTTTCAATGACTCTGCCACATTGATTCGGCTCACTTTGAGCGATGGTCTGGGTTAGGTTGGCTTTAAGGGTATCGGTCGATTGTGGTTTATTGGTATAGACCTGCGACTTCAGGAAACCCCAAAAGAAAAATTCTAGCTGGGTCAAATCGCACAATCTTGGTGGGCAGTTTAGGTCACCTCGGCGACAGTCCCATACCCTCAAATCTTTCATGCAGAATATCCATCGTTACGTCCGCTGTGTGGCACGTAGCCCCGTCCTGCATGAACCGCATGCTGTCTACGTCCCTATCGTACAACTTCGGTCGAAAATAAAAGTGGGTTATTTTTCCGTAGCGCTCGCCGTTGACGGTGGTGGCCTCACCAACGTCGCTCTCCCGAAAGTGTGGGCCAATGGCGCCGCTAGCCCGAAATCCGCGCCAAACAGTAAGTTTTTCTGGATCGATTACCGCATGGTGAACCTCGTGTGGGCTGGCGTGCTTGTTAACATATATCCATTCATCCAAACATGCGCCTCATCGCTAAACATCATTTTTGCGGCGCAACGTTTCCACCACGAACGAACAGCCATTTTGGTAATGAAATTTTACCATTTGGACGCGCTGCTCAACCGTGTAGCTTGCCATGGTGATTTGGCGTCAGTGACTGAATAATAAAGAAGAGATCAGACGGACGTCGCCAAAATAATATGGCCGCCACAGATTGCCAACATCGACCTTTAAAACCCTATATTTTTCGGTCGCTACGCGTTATAGGGGTGGTCGCTCCCCTCCTAAGCCAATGTCAGTGCACGCTGACAGTTTTAAGAACTCTTCAAGTGTAGCGATTATTGGAATAGAGCATATTATTGCGCGTGTAACTATATATCTATGAATATCCTGACTTTTTGTGGCATACTCACTGCATGTATACATTTCAACGTTCGTTTGTGTCTATAATGGCACTTAATTCTGTGTCTATAATGTTATTATAATGCCACGATTGTGTCTATAATGTAGTTTTTGTACAAGCGTCATTCCACTCACGGGTATTTTCATGGCAGAAATTAGTTAATAGCCTATATAGCTAACTCATTGTTCCGTTTTTGTGTAGATGTGTGTTAGGCTTATATTACTGAATAAATAATAATAATATCTGGGGTTTTACGTCCCACAACCACGATTTCATTATGAGAGACGCCGTAGTGGAGGGCTCCGGAAATTTCGACCATCTGGTGTTCTTTAACGTGCACTGACATCGCACAGTACACGGGCCTCTACCATTTCGCCTCCACCGAAATGCGACCGCCGCGGCCGGGATCGAACCCGCGACCTTCGGGTCAGCAGCCGAGCACCGCAGCCACTGTTCCACCGAGGCGGTCTATATTACTGAAGGAAAGCAATGTTACATTAAATGACACTGCATGTCGAATACTTGACATGGCGTCTATTTTCTACATTAATCTCCAGTTAACCAAGCTCTGCCCTTCCGACCCCGCCCCCCCCCCCTTACAAAGGGTCGTTTTTTTTTGGTTTTTTTTTTTCGGGAAAAGGTTGCAACCCTTAGTTGGCTCGAAGTGGCAAGAAGTTTTCCTTTACGAGTGTCACAATGGGGACGTGCAGTGAACTTATGAGAAAAGAAGAGGAAGACGTCAAGCACGGCATCAAGGCTTGAAGAAGAGAAAAGCGACGTTCAAGGTATAAAAAGTAAGGCGACCTGAAGAACGTGCCTCAGGTTTGGGACATTGCCAAAGAGATGTTTTTGATGCGGTTTGAAGCTACATTCAAGCTTCTAAACGTACTCCATTTTAATCTTGACTGCAACAAATATTCGCTAAGTAATACCCCCCCCCCCCAAAAAAAAGCGTTAGAATTCAACAAATATATTCGAGCTTGTTATGATCATGTTAATTCGGCAGTGCGGTCTACTAGCACAATCGCACAGTAAAAACAGCATTCATTTGATATATTATCCACTATTCTCTTTTCATTTGTTTATTTGTTCTTTATCATTCAACACTGTTCAAATTATCTTAAGAGTGCAAATATTTGGGCAAGTTGGTGGTCCATATAGTGACTAACAGCGCAATAAAGGGCAAGGGACTAGGAAGAAACACAGACGAGCGCTGACTTACAACTGAAGCTTATTTCCGAAACGGAACAGAGTATAAAGAAAACGACACGTGAAAAAAAAAAATGGCAAACCACTATTTGCAAAAAAAACTAAAATGTAATATCAGCCTACATCACTTGCGGCGGTCACGCGCGCGGGACATATAACGAACTTCTTTTTCCGTCAAGGCAATGGACGGGACGCTCACGCCGTTATCGCCAAGTCTCGCGAGTTCTGATGCCTCAATTATCTCACGCGTTAATTGACAAGCCGTTGTTAACTCTAATGGCCTACTAACACAGGTACGTTTGCAAGGTACCCCCGTATACGCCATAAATTATAGTTTTTGCCAATTTGGGAAGCATCCACTACGCCATTGTTCGTCATTCTGCGGAGAAGCGAGGTATACGCATTTGCAAGGTACCGTATTATATGTACTTTGCAAAGCGGTGATTAGACGATTCGACATCAGGGACTCCCAGGAGAGCTGCATCGTCTTCATTGTAAAGAGTTTGTTCGTTGGAAGAATCAAATAATCGGACGCCTCTTCCATGGGTTTCGATCTCGCCTTCACTACAGGTGATATCTCCTTGACACTTATTTCTTCATAAAGCACGTGTATAATGTTAGCGCTAAGCGTTAAGCGTATTAGGATTTAGAGCTTGTCGGCTACACTGTTATTTCCGATTGCGCAATCAGAAACACACAAAATGGAGCGAAACCAGTTCATCGCGCACGATAATCATGGTGAGGAAGAATCGGGGTGAAGAAGAACGGGTGGGTGAATGCATGACAAAGCAGGATAGGAGACAATTCACAAGTGATATTTCTCGTATGTGGAGCAATCGAGAGTGTGCGCCCCTAACTTCATGTCACGTGAATCATCGTTCTGGCGCCAAGAAGAGCGCCAGAAAAACGAGAAACGCCAAGAGAGAATAACACGCTGAATTTTGTATTTTCAGAGGGGGGCTTTGGGGCCAGGGTTGCCGTTGGTGGCTACTTTGCGCCAGATTGGCTACTTTTGGACCCCGTTGGCGACGAGAATTTCCAGTTGGCGCCATGGCTCTTTTTTAAACTTGTGGTTTTACTTGTTCAAAATGGTTTTATTTATTCATCAATAGTAAAGACTGTTGATAATACCGCTTCTGTTCTATTTGGCTAGATATTCGGAGATAATATCAAATGACATGGCTACTTTGGCTACTATTGGCGTGAGTTCTGGCGCCTTTTCATGTCCACCCAACGGCAACCCTGTTTGGGGCCGTTATAAAGACAGGGTGTGCAAACATGGACACAAGAGAGTAGTTAAGACACCGCAAACGCCGCTAATTGAAAAATCGTACAGCCGCGGAGAAAAATGTAGACAAAAAAATTATTTAAAAAAATAAGGTAGCTTGGCACTAGTGGAGCCAAACCTGAAGGAAGTGCGTAGCTGGGCAGCCTTCTTTGTATCTCTTCAATTTTATATTTCTCTCCTCCTCTCTTTCTTTCTTTATCTCTGTTTCCGTTTTTTCTGCCTTTTTTGCACACGTTTATTTCTATTGATTTCAACCTCTCTCTTTATCTATTTCTTTTTCTTGCTCTTTCTAGTCTTCTTCCTTTTTTTTTCTTTCTTTCTCTGTCTTTATTTTTGCTTGTTTCCTCTTTTTTTTCTTTTTTATAGGTTGTTTTGCCTGTGTTACGCCAAGCGACGACAGCATACGACGGCCCGGGCCCCCCAAAGTGGTCCGCACTTAATATACACAAGGCGCTCGAAGAACAAGAGGAAGATTATTTCTCCTTGGCACGAGCGTGCGCTCAACATGTTACAGATGCCTATGATATTGTTACGAAGCGTCCCTACAAGGGGCAACCGAGAGAAGCTGGAGAAGAAGAGGAGAACGACGACGCTGCTCCTGCGATCACCACGGTCTTTGTGCCCCTGTTCTTATTAAACACCCCTTTAACCCTTTCTGTGTGCGTAACAGATTGGTGGAAGGTGCTGGGTACGACGAACCCGACGACGGAAGCACTACTACCCGGACTTCGCCGCAGCCGCCGCCTTGCCGGACTCCCGCCGTCGCCGATCGAGATGTCCCAGGATCAGAGCTCCGGTGCTTCGAGCGCGACACCGATGGGTTCCTTGCCTTACTACCGGATTCCGCCGAACTTTGGCGGGACGTCTGGAGAAGACGTGGACGAGTGGCTGAAGAAATACAAGAGGGTGAGCAGATGCAATGGCTGGGACACGGCAGAACAGCTCAGCCATGTTGTGTTTTCACTAACTGACACAGCTCTCGTGTGGTATGAGAACCACGAAGACGTGTTCACATCTTGGGATCGTTTTGTTGAGGAAGTACAGAAGTGCTTCGGTGATTCCAACGCGAAGAAGAAGCGGGCGGAGCAAACATTGGCTCAGATGGCACAGCTTCCAGGAGAAACGTGTACCACGTACATTGAAGACATATTGAAGCTCTGCAACATAGTGAATGCCAGAATGCCTGAAGAGGATAAGGTTGGACACGTTTTGAAAGGGATAGCGGAAGATGTGTACAACTTCCTAATTGGAAAAGAGAGCCTCACCTCTGTGTCCGACGTGATGAAGCATTGTCGCACATTCGAAGTGCTAAAGATGCGACGGATCGCGCCGAAATTCGGCCGTCTCTCTAACGTCCCGACGGTGGCTACTGTCGACACCATGACGCCCGATGACCTCGCGTCGACAATCCGCAAGATTGTGAGGGAAGAACTGCTTCGATGTCCGCAAATCTCCCACGTCTCTTGTGGCCTCAGCGACTTTCAGGATGGCTATGTAAGAGACGCTGAACGCGCACGAACTCCAGGTTCTCTGGCTCCGTGGCAACCATCAGTCAATTCAGCAGATCCCGAGGAGTACAGAGGCACACGGCAATCTGGCTTCACGTATCGGCCACCCTCCAATGACGAACGACGCTTCCGCTCACCTCGTTTCCCTCAACGAATGTCGGCTGGCTACGGTGCACGTGAAGATCGGTACTACCATCCTAGGCCTCCCCAGAGGACTGGCTACGCTGAGCAGCCACGAGCGTCTCGACCTCTCCCGGTGTGCTACAACTGTGGTGTCGCGGGTCATATATCGCGTTTTTGCAACTACCGTCCTTCATACCACCGAGAGCCCTTGCCTATGGCTACCCAGCCTTTTGACCACACGCACTCTATGCCGGGACCATCACGCGCGCCTGCTGGTTTACCCAGCAGCAGAAACCTTACAGAGTGGTATCATCACAGCGCAAGGTTATCAACGAGCAAGTGCAAGAGATGCTAACGAAGGGGGTGATTCAAGAATCGGCGAGTCCCTGGGCCGCACCAGTCATTCCCGTGAAGAAGAAAGATGGTACGTGGAGATTCTGTGTAGACTATCGCCGACTGAATTCCGTTACCAAGAAGGATGTCTATCCGCTGCCGCGTATTGATGACGCCATAGACTGTTTACATTCGGCTTCCTATTTTTCTTCCGTTGATTTAAAATCGGGTTATTGGCAAATTCCGATGCACGCAGCTGACAAGGAAGAAACGGCATTCGTTACCCCAGACGGGCTATACGAATTCAACGTGATGCCATTCGGATTGTGTAATGCGCCCGCGACATTCGAAAGATTCATGGACACTATTCTGCGGGGTTTGAAATGGCATATCTGTATGTGCTACCTTGATGATGTCGTGATTTTTGGACGCACATTTCAGGAGCACAACGCTCGGCTGGATATTGTGCTCGACTGTATTGAAAAGGCTGGGCTTGTGTTAAATTCAAAAAAAGTGCCATTTTGCTGAGCACCAAACTTTAGTGTTTGGACATCTCGAGGATAAAGATGGCATAAGACCAGACCCACAGAAGACAGCAGCCGTTGCATCGTTTGAACCACCTAAATCTGTGAAACAGCTTCGTAGCTTCGTAGGGCTCTGCTCATATTTCCGGCAGTTCATACCCAGGTTCGCGGATATCTGTCACCCCCCTGACGAATCTTCTACGCAGGAGCACTCCGTTTCAGTGGACCCCCGAGTGTGATGCCGCTTTTCGCCATCTGAAGTTTCTCTTAAGGTATGTCGCCACCTTTTTTTAGAAATCTTTTTAGATTTTGATCCTAAACAGATTGTTTCGTATTTGCCTTAAGAAGGGCTGTTGAAAAACACACTTCAAGTATGTTATACAAGAAAAGTGCAACTAGTCACAATTACGGAAATTACCCAAAATATGTCCATCACGCGAAGAGTGATAAGTACTGATCCTGTGATACAAAACAAAAATGGCTTGGCAGGAATGTAGCTGTACATTAAGGCTGTGCAATGAACTAGAATCTTTGCGCTGTCGTCAATATTATGCGTACTGTGGCCGAAAAACCCCAAATTTTGTAGTTTCAGATGGTTGCATTTTAGTCAAAACCTTATAACATCAAAAGTTATCGGTGGTTTTCAATTATCCTAGTTCATTGCATAGATTAATGTTCCAGAAAGAAGCACGGGAAGTTTTATTGAAAAATATTGGATCATTCAAAAGTTATGACTTTTTGCGCAGTAAAAAAACTACCAAAAAAGAAGTTTTGAGAAAAACAAGAAAGAAGTTTTCCAAACGTGTTATATACATCATTGGAAAGCTGTGGGACGCTAAAAGCCGCCAGGCTCATAGCTGGGACCTTCCTTAGCTGCCACGAGTTCACCGTTACGTGCTTTAGCCGCTCCTAGTTTTTTTTAAGCTTGTTTTTTGTCAGCCGTTGACTGGCGGTTGGCGTTCTTCAAGCCAGTTCGGTTCCTGCTGAGACAAGCTACCGGGCTGCAGTAGCCAGGATCGACACCAGCCTGCCTCAAGATATGCATTGTGCCACTATTTCCATTGCCGAACTGACATATACAATCTTACAGTCCAAACTAAAAAATTCTCGGGCCCGTATGGACATCTTTAGGGACACGCTGCCACAGCCTCCCATTGATGCATTCATTCACGTTTTGAGTTTTCCCATAGACATATTTCCTCAAAATATATCGTCAAAACAGAGCTCTGCATACACAGCCTTCTCTTTGTTCGGTATCTATTTGTAAAAACCTCCCCTGTGCTTCTACTGTGCTGTACCCAGAGCTTTGACTCGGTTGCAGGTTCACCAACTTTTCACACTTTGCGTTTCTGCCTTTGTTTCACTCGTAACTTAGACATATCTTGTTATATTCATTAAGACAACAATCTGGAACACTGAATTGACGAAGAAATAGCTGTCACTGTGGTAGTACAACACATCGGTGCAGCGTAAACACGGTGTCACTTCGTGTGTCTCCACACGGCAATTAGCGCAATTTGAATAAAAATTGGCCGTGATTACCACAGCTCAATCGTATTACGTTTTAGCATACTTCACCACCAACTTATCTAAATGTATGCTGCGAACTTTTACTGATTAAAATGTAGGTTTTGTTCTCAGAAAATATCAGTTTTGGTTTCAGGGAGGTCTACTGGTAGTTGTAAAAACCAGCACAACTCTTGAACAGAACCAGATAGAGATGTCATTTTTGCTGCAGCACAATTCTGAATGTCTGTAGATTCTTAAAATAATAAAAAGTGAAGTTCGCTTTTTTTGAAAAAAAAAAACGTCCTTTTCAAGGGTGGCGACATACTTTAACTCAACAGCCAATACTTCGGCACTTCGACCCTTCGTCTCCAACAGAGATTCACACAGACGCAAGTGGTGTCGGCATCGGTGCCGTTCTCATTCAGCGTTCTGGCAGCAAAAAACATGTCGTAGCGTACGCAAGCCGTTCTTTAAGCAAGCCTGAACGCAACTACACTGTAACTGAGCAGGAATGCCTCGCAGTAGTATTTGCCGTGCAGCGGTTTCGCTCCTATACGTTTACGGTCGCCCGTTTACCATCGTCACAGATCACCATTCCCTGTGCTGGCTTGTCAACCTTCGTGACCCATCCGGGCGTCTCGCTCGATGGGCCCTTCGTCTACAAGAATATGTGTTCACTATTTCGTACAAAAGTGGCCGCCGACATGCTGACGCGGATTGCCTTTCTAGGATGCCACTACCTACGACAGAGTGTGAAGCTGACAACTTTGACCATCTTATCGCCTCCCTGTCAGCTGACTTTCCCGACGTTAACTTTCGCCGCTGAGCAGCGCAAAGACCCCAGCTTGAAAGACCTTTTCCCTCCAACGCAAGGCTCGGTACCCGAAGGCCCATTTTGCATTAGAGATGGTCTTCTTTACAAGAGGAACTTATCAACGACGGGCGCTCGCTTCTTACTGGTGGTTCCCGATTCTCTTCATACATCTGTTCTGCGTATTACGCATGATGACCCGACGTCTGGTCACTTAGGGACCGCGCGAACTCTAAGTCGCACCAAAGACCGATTCTACTGGCCCCATATGCGCAAAACAGTTGACACCTATGTGGCTAGTTGTACAAAATGTCAGAGCCACAAGCGACCTACCTCAGCTCCGGTCGGTTACTTGCAGCCAATAACGCCACCCAGCACTCCTTTTGAAAAGGTCGGCATAGACTTGATCGGTCTGTTCCCGCGTTCTTCAGCAGGGAACAAGTGGATAATAGTATGTGCTGACTACATGACACGATATTGCGAGACGGCAGCCTTATCCTCCGCCACGGCAGCCCAGGTGTCCGAGTTTATACTCCACTCCATCGTCCTACGGCACGGGCCCCCCTCGAGTGATAGTAAGTGACCGTGGTCGTCAATTTACTGCCGATGTAGTCGAAGAATTACTTCGCTCGTGCGCCTCCAAGTTCAGACACTCAACAGCTTATCACCCACAAACTAATGGCTTGACTGAGCGCACAAACCGAACATTGATCAACATGTTGTCGATGTACGTCGCTTCGGACCACAAGAACTGGGACGAAGTGTTACCATTCGTGACATATGCTTACAACTCTGCGAAACACGAAACTACAGGTTATAGCCCTTTCTTCCTCCTCTACGCTCGCTCACCGCGTCATACGTCGGACACTATCTTTCCTTTTGTTATCCAGGACGATTCGTCTATCACCGAGACGTTGTGTCGCGCAGAAGAGGCTCGTCGACTTGCACGCCTACGTACATTGGCCGCGCAAGACCACTCTAAAACACGCTACGACAGTCAACGGCGACATGTCACCTATGTTCCCGGTGATATTGTGTGGCTGTGGACTCCCGTACGCCGACGCGGCTTAAGCCAAAAGCTTCTCGCGGACTACACCGGACCGTTCGTTATTCTCGATCGTCTAAGCGAAGTCAATTACGAGATAGCGCGCCTCCCTTCAAGTGGCCGCCGTTCACGAAAGACTGAGGTGACGCATGTTGCCCGCTTGAAGCCATTCACACGAAGGATGCAGGAGACTCGCCCGGAGGGGTTCGTCTGAGAGAGGAGGAATGTTACGAAGCGTCCCTACAAGGGGCAACCGAGAGAAGCTGGAGAAGAAGAGGAGAACGACGACGCTGCTCCTGCGATCACCACGGTCTTTGTGCCCCTGTTCTTATTAAACACCCCTTTAACCCTTCCTGTGTGCGTAACAATATACATGGTTTTGCCTGCGTTTCTCCAAGCTACGACAGCATACGACAGCCCGGGCCCCGAAAGTGCTCCGCACTTAAAGGGGTACTGACACAAAATTTCGCGGCCGAGATAGCCTGCGGGATCGATTCCCGTGATCATGCGTATCTCATCTGCAAAATATCAACAGCGAATATAGCTTGGAAGGTATTTTAAATTAATTTTGAAGTTTGCGTGAGCGATCGACTCCCTTGCGCTACTGACACCATCAAAGGTGACCCATGGTGACCCCCCTACAACGTTAGCCCCCACTACTTCCCTCACGTGACCACGCTGCAACAAGTTATGACGTCATAGCCGCCATTTTTTTCCCCGCATTTGTTCCAGCAGTCTCTACTCGGCGGCTGCTCGCGAGTCCGCGGCCGCGGCGCACACCCCACGAAACACAAAACCTCTAAAAGACTTCTCGAAACGGCTACAAACAACTATAGACGTCTTGGTCTACAGAAGACCTAAAATAGACATTTTGAAAATCTAAGATTCGTGCCTCTAATGTGTTTGCGTACAGTTTATTTGCCTTTTTTAACAACTACGAGAGCCTTTTTTGCCAAACAAGTTCATAACGTCTACACGAGACATATTTTAGACATTCTGTAGTGCGAGCGCAACACGACTACTTCAGTTATTCTTCGAACGTTTTGTCGAGAAGCGCCGAAATGCCAAATCGTACGCAGGCGCGCATTAGCGCGCACGCCAGTACGCATCAGCTTCGGTCGGCGGGGTGCTCATGTTGAAACTTGTCCTTCCTCCGTAA